>JAYJMA010066327.1:0-10432 GCA_036873895.1 Parotocinclus cabessadecuia
CTTCTCTCTCTGTCTCTCTCTCTCTCTGTCTCTCTCTCTCTCTCTCTCTCTCTCTCTGTCTCTCTCTCTCTCTCTTTCTCTGTCTCTCTCTCTCTGTCTCTCTCTCTCTGTCTCTCTCTCTCTCTCTCTCTGTCTCTCTCTCTCTCTGTCTCTCACACACACACACACACACACACACAGAATCTCTCCATCAAGTCAGTCTCTGCAGTAATAATACCGCTCTCGGTGCCCAAGGTCAACATAAGTGTTGCGAATGTGACGTTTTTTCAGTCCAGCTTCAGTCTAGTCAAACGATATAATGCACGCTAATCACAGTTCTAAGAACGCCGACCTACAGCTGCCTCCGATCAATCTGCACTTCTAATATTACACCAGCGAACACACTCGTCAAGAGAGAGGGGAAAAAAAAAACTCCGGATGAAAGAAAGATTTCTGTTAATGTACTGTATTACTCACGCTTCTTGTTTTTGGATCCTTACAGCCTTTTTCTGCATCCCTGGAACATATATATATATATATATATAAAAATGCAAATAGCAGAGACAATCACTCCAACACTTACCGAGAAAAGAACAGAAAGCCAGTTTGCTCAAGATTCACTCATAATGGGAGTTTAGAGGTAATTAGTTTACTCCGTGAGTAAAGGATTCAAATAAGCCCCTGTTACGCTTTTCGTAATAAAGGCTGAGACAGGGATGTTGTTACGAGGACTTTTATACCAGATTTATACCAGTACAGTGCTGACGTCTAAGCAGAATTAATCATGATCAACAGGTTTAGATTCTGCAACTCTGTCCCAAAATCTTTAAATGGCCCCAGATCAGAGCATACAAATAGAAAATGAAATGATAATAACACTGCTCACAAAAATGAGGGGATTTTGCATTATAAATATATATATATATATAGGAAGTGACCTCAGCAGTGCTTGAATGAGGCTGTGTTGGTTTGTGTCCCAATACTTTTGGTCACATGTTGGTTTGTGTCCCAATACTTTTGACCACATGTTGGTTTGTGTCCCAATACATTTGGCCACATGTTGGTTTGTGTCCCAATACTTTTGGTCACATGTTGGTTTGTTGGTTTGTGTCCCAATACTTTTGACCACATGTTGGTTTGTGTCCCAATACCTTTGGCCACATGTTGGTATTATATGCGCTAGTTTCTTACCGTTTTTGCATGCTTCACAGTTCCTTGTTCTTATCCGAAATACTTCATGAAATACAACAACAAGCTGTCACATAAAACACAGGCCATGTGCATCCCTTTAGGAGCACAGTGTACCATCTTCTGATTTCTCGTCCCACCAGGACAGCGCTCCGTTACACGATAATGAGTTCAGATCTCAGTCACCAGATCTCAATCCAATGAAGAATCCCAGAAAAGTTTTTGGGGGGCGGTGGAACGGGATATGGACCAACATTTCTTCAGAATAATCGATAATCGATGCCACAAAGAATTAAGGAAGTTCTGAAGGGAAAGGGGGAGGGGGGGGCCCTTAGGGGTTGGTGTCCAACCCGCTACTGGCGAGGCGTACCTAATAAAGTGGCCGGCGAGTTAAAAAAATACATCTTCGTCACACTCTCCAGTTTGGTGCCTACATCGCATTTTGTGTTTCTGCCATATTTTTTTTTTTCGATCCTGTGTGCTTTTATTATTAAGTTATTTTATTACATGCCGTTTCTAACAGATCTCTTAGGATTCAAACTTTCCCGTGATTATCTAGAGCAAACAGCAAATGCAAAATCTCATTTAAACAGCATTTTCTCCACCTTCTGCTGTTGTTATTTATGAAACTGTATTTACTGAACCACCCACAACACAAACCGGCGCGCATGCAAATTCATATTCGTTATTTCACATCACAGACTGAAACTTCTTAGGCATTTGATAATGAAAACAAAGTGTTATGTACACAAACAGTCAACTGTTCATATAAAATGTAGGAAAATATATTCTTTATCTTCCGCTTCATCCACACGGGGTCGCGGGCCAGCCGGTGCCCACCCGACAACTCTGGGCGCAAGGGCAGGAACAACCCTAGACGGGGCACCAATCCATCATAGGGCACACGCACGCACAGTCATACATTAAGATCCACTTTTGAGACACCGATTAACCTAACACGCATGTCTTTGGACTGTGGGAGGAAACCGGAGTACCCAGAGTAAACCCAGGCAGACACGGGGAGGACATGCAGACTCCACACAGAAAGGACCCAGGCCGCTCCACCCTGGGATCGAACCCGGGACGCAATGGTATAAGGACCATATATCACATATATTGTTGACGACTGGACCCAAAAACATCAAACAAGGAGTCGTCACTCCATAATCCTCTTCTCCACGGATCTTTCTGATCTTTGTGAGCTTTAGCATAGCATAGCCTGTTCCCCTGTCTAAAAGTGGTTAACTGGCTGCCAATGGTATACCTAACCTAATTGGGGACTAAGACTTTTGCACAGTACTCCAGATAACAAGCGACTATGAACTAACAAGGTACTAAAAGCTAACAAGGTGTTGGAGGCCAAGCTATGTAGCTACCTAACAAAAGGCCGAAAGTAACAAGAGGCTAAAGGATCTTTCTTTTCACGCTTCAGAGACACAGGATTGCTGAGTTTGCTGTATCATCTCTGCTCTAGTTCCTGCTTTAGTTCGTCCTTAATTACTGTACTTTGTTTCCTCTTATGACCATCTTTGCTCTGCTGTTTATCCCAACGGAGTTTCACCCTGCCCGAGTTTGCTCTTTTAACCTTTCAAGTACACTCCCAACTCTGTGTGTTTGCAAAAATGTGTGCGTCTAAAACACAACATGTATTTTATGCTTTCTTGCTGGTCAACACACAGACAAACATCAAGCAGATAAGACGTAACAAACATCATTCAACTCACAAATGCAAGACATGATACCACATAATCGTGTCGTCCCTCGTAAACCGAGTCCATTATACGACCTTGAAGATACAAAGCAACAATGAACTTACATTTTTAAACAATATGTGGGATTTTAGGAAGTGGCTTGTATAACCTAACTAATCCTGAGAACCCACAAAACCAAGGCACAGAAGAACATGCTACGCTACCATATCCACCCGCAACCCCTGCAGCGCCACAGTCAGTCAACAGGGGTCGTAGTCACCGGACAAATGGTAAACAGAGGCACCTCAGAGACTCAAAGTCAATTTCTGAGAGTCGTGGACTAGCATAGTAGACAGATCCACACAGAACTACCTACCAGAAGCACACAACAATAATCATGCCTCAGCCTAAAGAGATCAATTTCGTCCTCCAGAAGATTTAGAACGTTTTGA
This sequence comes from Parotocinclus cabessadecuia, assembly GCA_036873895.1. Classification (NCBI taxonomy): domain Eukaryota; kingdom Metazoa; phylum Chordata; class Actinopteri; order Siluriformes; family Loricariidae; genus Parotocinclus; species Parotocinclus cabessadecuia. The sequence continues at coordinate 3,311 of JAYJMA010066327.1, forward strand.
AACCCATTGGCACTTAGAGTATGTGTGTCCTGGGAATACTTGTAGGGCCTCGGTAGTTCAAAACTCAAGCAGATGGGTCACTGAGTCGCAGCCTCTCCTTAACGGAAAGATGCTTATCTGGCCATCTGACGCTGGGAACTCCCCACTGCAATGATTAACACGTGGATTCATTCCTAAGAAAGGATTGCACACAGATCCTTCACCATGTTGCAACAACAGGCTGCACAAAAGAGATGTGAGAAGTGTGATGTGACAGGATAAACAGCACGCCAGCCAAGCAGCCAAAGAACTTGAGTTACTCAACATTATTAGGTTTTAGAGTTCATTCAACATAAAATAGTGACACTGCAAAAGGCTGCTTTGAGACCATTAATTATGCCATGCTATGCTATTACTAGTTCAAATGATACAGAAATCCTGAAATAAAATAAGATTTATTCATGGACGACAATGCCAAATGGTGCCAAATACTAAAGTTAGAACGCAGTTAGCTAGATATGCTAGACGAAATGATTTAAGGTGTCTTTTCAAATTCAGATTCGTTTCCTAGCACAGGACCTCCGTGATTGATTTTAGCAACGTGGAGACACCTACAGAAACTTCGTGGCCATGGTTCTGGACATTAGCTTCTGGTGGTTCAGTGCTACACATTCACTGTGATTTTTTATGTCCCTCATTGTACTTAAGTCATGTAATCAAGTCACGTTTGAGCTGTCCTAACCTTTTATTTTTGATTCATTTCGTAGCTGCAACGAGTCGCGTTTTCACTATTACCTCAAGAGCCACGTTTTAGGAGGAAACATGTCGTGCGTTTCCTTTTACAATACTGACATCTAGAGGCCACAAACGTACCTACACACCAAAAGTTTACCCACACTTCAAGGTTGCGCTGTCGGGATCGAATTGGGACACCGAGGCTGTGACAGCACTAACCACTGGGCCACCATGCTGCCTACTTACCAGTGGGCATTCCATATCCTGATGTTATCTAGTTATCTATGAATCATCAACTCCAAAGGTTTGTTTGTGTAACATCGCTATCATCACCAGTGGCCATTTCAGCGACACACACAAGGTTATCTTAAGACTATTCATATATACAATTGAATGTAATCAGTGAACAAAGGAAGGACTAAACCTGTCAATTTAGTGTAGCCAATTAACCTAGGAACCGGAGTAAATCCAAGCAGACACAGAGAAAACATTCAGACTACACACAAGAGCCAGCGTGCCGATCCCCAACCCGAGGTAACCAATTTTAAAGTAACCTTGTTTATGTAGCCATGTGTCTATAACGTAGCTAGCCGGTGATGCTGAAAGCTACCATTAAAAAAGGCAAAGAAATACAAGAAAGCTATAATGAAATCGAACTGGACCTATGGATTTGGATGTTTGGCATATGTAACACAAAATATCAACTTTTTTGTTTGGTTTCTAGTTTGTTAGCTGAAGTTAGAAGAATTGTAATAGATAAATGTTTTGTTTACTGCCTGAAATGCAGCAGAGATTTTGACCTGTAACAAAACCTGCAGCCGTACACTAACAAACGTCTATCATTAGCATTCACCACCCCACAAGTAAACAACCGTATCATAGCTAACCCAAGACCACGCCCCAAATACAAGTGGTAGGCGATAGCTTACAGGTTCTGATCCATAAACACATGTATCTGTATCGGTGGGTAGCACTGCATGTGGGTTTACTCCGGGTACTCCGGTTTCCTCCCACAGTCCAAAGACAAGCATGTTAGGTTATTCGGTGTCTCTAACCCAGAGTTGTAGTGTGGACATAGCACAGTTCACATCACAATAAGTCACGTATTTTTGTTTGAACGGTGTCAATATGGTTCCGACTGTAACAGTCACGTAACAGTGTCCATAGCCACTTCATTCTGTTATGGGACAGGCTTGTGGAGGCACGCTGATTATTATGAAGTGGAACTATACAAACTGTTGACTCCATATCATCATGACAGTGCAAATTTTTCCAGGTTCTCTTATGTCAACCCACTGGCCCTAACTGGGTCCCAGTAGCGACTCATAAACTTACGAAGACACGATCCATGCAAGATGGGACTACTGGTGTATTTGCAATAGATGTTTCACTTTCACCGGCGGTTTTACTGTATATTACAACATTTCATCGGTTCATTTTTGAGGAAGTAACACACACCCTGGGACACTTTAAATATACCAGTTGGCTAAAGTACGTCTTTAAAATTGTAGGAAAAAACAGAATACATGGAAACCCTTTTAAACATGAAGTGATTTCTAAAGCTGCGAGGTGGCAGCACCAACCTCTGCACTCCTGAGAAGTGATAAGTCACTCCACCACAGATAAGGTGGATAGATATTAAGTTAAATGCTACAGCGCTCCTTTAAAGCGGCATGTTTCTAGAAAATGGAGATTGAAGTGAGATTGAAGTGTGATCATTTAAAAAGAGAAAGAAATGAACGGCTTGTGAATTATTACAGGACGAACAAAAGTTTCTATACTGTTGTTTATTTTAGCCTGGCTTCAAACCAGGCATGTTCACGCCTTCCATTGCTTGTGATCGGACGTGAGAGTGCACAAAATGCACGACATCATCATGACACTGCAAATAATTTGTTTAAGATGCGTGGTGCGATTGAAGCCACATTGTTGACTGTAAATCCCATATATAGTACAAAAAATATGTTTGGCCAAAGAATGGTAATCAAACTCCTCAGTAGTACCAATTGTGTCAGGACACTGATATTTCGTACAGTATTTTAGTCCATTTTCCCAAATAGGAGCAACAAAGTAAAGACATCACTGGGTCATGTGCTGCCTAATGAAATAAGCCTATAAAAAAAACAAACAATGATTGGAAAATAGTGGCGAAAATTTGCTGAAGCTCTACCAGCACAAACCATCTCCACCCGACAAGTGAGCAGCCTAAATGCTTGTTTTATTCACTGGTTATGTATGGTAAATATTTACATTTTGGATCATGTCAGATGATCTGTATCTCATTTGGATTTAGATCCAGTGCCATTATCTTGGAGGTCCCTAGGTTCAGACTGTGCACTACGGGGGGTCGCTCCCTCAGTCTTTCTTCAAAACCCCCCCCCCCCCAAATCTGGAATTCCCTTCCTCTCCTTTTGTGTTTCTCCTCTTTCTGACTTCAAATCTGCTTTGAAACCCCATCTGTTTTTGTTCTGTTTTTCCTCTTCTTCGCCTCCTTTTATTGAAAAAAGTGTACTTTGAAAGGCTCTCTATAAATGGAACTTCTGTGCTGCTCCCAGTATTACTATTATTGTGACTACCGCTACTACTAACTATTACTTCTGTTATTACTTCACTACTGGAAGCCCAAGAAGATACATCTCGCTTTGTTGGACAGGTAATTTATCTCGTCTCACACACAGAACTGCTTCTCACGCAAGCCTTTCCTGTTTGGGAGGACCTGATTTCTGACATTCCACACCCCCATGCATATACACACACACACACACACACCCTCTGAGAGCAAGCACAGTACACTCTATACTCTCTGCACGCAGCACTTGTATCAGGCAACAGCGCAGGCTGTTCGGTTCCAGAGAGCCATGCAGAACAACATGGAGCGAGGCAAGAACATGAAGGACGAGGAGAAGCTGTACAGGCGAGACGGCATACTGTACTCAGTCATCTTGAGCACTCCTGAGACCTTTGAAGCCCTGAAGAGTATGGAAGCCCGGGAGGACGATGTCATGGTGGCTGCCTACCCCAAGTGTGGTGAGTGAGATCGGAGTCTTGTGAGGGGGAAAAAAGCTCTTGGTTCACTCGCACAATAACAAGAGTTTGTTTAGCATTCAGAGCAGGAATGTGGAGGAAAGGGGAGCGAAGGATCAGGTTTCACATTGCATAATTACAAGTACAGATTCATCAGCTGAGGCCATTCACTCTCCTTTACAGCACTACAGTCCAGTCTCAAGTTACAAATGGGCAGAAGTACAGTGTAGTTACTGATTCATTTACTCGCACCCAGATTACTTGCACATCTTGTTACCCAGGTGTTCTGAATCGCCAGGTGCTTCTGCCTCTCAGTGCATCTTGGGATGGGTAAATTTTAGGGTACTCAGATAGTCCATACTCTATAGCAGGATCGCTTTCGATCGCAAAGATTTGACTGATGTTATAAACTGCTCACAAAATTAGGGGATGTTTAATTTGGGGATATTTCATTTTGGGGATATCCCCTAATTTCTGTGAGCAGAATATTATAGTTTCCTCCCTGCATATAAAAATCAGCAAACCAGTAAATCTGGTAAAACCAGTACTTCCCACATTTTTTTGACTACCCCTGTATGTTTATGCAAACCCACAAAACAGGCTACATTATGGTTAAGGACAACTAAATCTCTGATAAAATCTTATTCTCTCTAAGGGTTCAACTGGATTGTGGGAATAATAAAAAAAATGATGGCTGCGTGTGGAGTGACTGTTCCTCCAAGAGCCCCTCTGATTGAGTTCCACCTTCCAGATGTACAAAAGGTCTGTTGTGTCTCGAGTTCTCAGAGTGCTTTCAGATCATGGAAGAAAAAAGAAATGTACTACGGTTTTAAGAAACACTTTGAATATGATGACTGGAATTGAGTCTGTTATTGAAATCCCCTTCCTGTCTACCTGCAAGAAAGTTTATTATCAGCGATAGACTGTCTGGTAGTTTTACGCATTTATCACAGTTTTGACATTATTTGGACAAATAAGATACACTGCAGATAATACCTTTCAAATCTACACTTCTCGGCTAAGAGCTCACTTCTGCCTGTCATTACATAGTTAGCTAGAGAGCTAGTATGTATTATGTATTATATAGTATGGATTATGTCCCATTTAACATATTGTCCACTACACCGTGTGTCAAAACTATAATAAAGTAAGCATTTAGCATGCTGTTTCGTACACAAGCACAGCAAAGTGTTGGTTGCTCTGATTTATTTGAGTTCTCAAACATGAGCGTACATGATTTTGACTGGTTGTGTTACCCTTAAATAAACAGCTAAAATATTACCAGACAATTTGTGACAGAGACCGCGCTGTCTGTGAGAAAAATAAGCCAGCATTGTAAACTGTTGTTCAATAGAATAAAAAAAAAATGAATCGATATATCATGATACATTATTGTTGTATAGTTTACTTTCGCCTACAGACCAAGCAAAAACTTTATCACTGCTTCACTTGTGTGATTGGTGTGACTTTTGTTTTGCTCTCCAATGACTTTCATTCTAGGAATATGCAGAAATGACCACAAGGAGGTTTTTCGGGACTCACTTGAATCCTGGTTTAATTCCGGCTTCTTTTAAGGACAAGAATACAAAAGTGAGTAAGAGTGAAAAATGCGATGGAGTTTGAGCCTGATAAATAATAGCTTTTATTTAGCATGACCACTTCCACTATTTAAATATTTATCATGGATAGCTCAAGATATTTTATGGCATGCCGATATTATGAGAATTTAGCAATTCAGATTTGTCTAACCGTATAAGTATTGTAAAAACAATGTAGGGTTTTTTAGTGTAGTGAATGAAATTTTATACTAAATGATATTAATAATAATTCACTACAACCTAAATGCCTGTAAATGTATTGTAGTGTTTTCAGAGTATATTAAAAAAAGAAAATAGCTACAGCTAAACTAGCACCATAAGAACACTAACCATCTTAAAACAACTTGGGATGACACTCACCTCACATGGGGGTGTGATTGGCCACTCCAGCACCCGAAAAAAACCAACATATGCTGGTCTTTTATTAATATTTAAGCATAGAGTAGTGTCATTTGTATCTTCCCTCCAGAGCTTCAGAAAATCAACTAAACATATTTCCACTGCCTCCTTGAGGGCAACCCCCAATCTTCTACCTGTGTATTCAAAACCACACCCACTTTCAAGGTTGTGAGAATAAAGTAGTGACATGGGGACCTCCTGATTTGTTCACCTGACCTCACCTCTGTAATGTGGTAAGGTTCTCATGGAATGCTTCTTCTGATGGGCAAATGCCATAAACAATTGTATCTAAATTACCGTAATCATTGAATAAAACAGGCAGGCAGATGCAAGAAGCCATTTCGAACACCATGTACCAGACCAGGATTGATTATAGTAGGGTGAGGTGCCCAAACATAATGCCTGGACCTATTTTAAGCAATTCAGTACCTAATCCTAAATAAATTGTTTGTTTTTTTAAAATTCTTAGATCATGGTGGTCTTCAGAAACCCCAAAGACACAGCCGTCTCTTATTATCATTTCATGAACAACAACCCAGTTCTTCCCAAAGCTGAGTCCTGGGACAAATTCTTCTCTGATTTCATGACCGGTGAAGGTGAGACCAAAGTTGCAGAAATTATTTGTTCTTCTAGTAACAAGTCATGTCAGATGATGAACCAAAATGGTCTTAATGTGGCACGCAGTACCCTGGGGTTCCTATTTTGATCATGTTCTTGCCTGGGAGAAATGCATAGATGATCCCAAAGTGATGTTTCTGACCTATGAGGAGATGAAGGAGGTAAGAGATGTTTCTGATCTAATGTTGTATGGGGTGGGGCACCATTTGTAAAGCGTTTTTGTGACCGTAAGCATCAACAGTGAGATTTTTTCCGACATTTAGCCCTGCTGATTGTAACGAGTCCACGAAAATACTGTATAAATGATCCACATCCATTCTAAATGCCTAATACACAAATTATCACTAGATATTTAATAAAAAATGATAAATATAAAGAATAGAATAAGTATTCAATATAAATCTAAATGTAAAAAATATATATCAATTGATCTAAACGCAATATATATATATTGGACATAAATGTTCTCTGTCTAACTAAATATTTAGCCAGCATGCAAATTCCGGTGCAGCGATAATTTGCATAATATGAAGTGAGCATTTACATTTAAAAATTTAGCTTCTATATATATATATATATATATATATTAAACATTTCATTAAAATTTTAATATTTAGATGTATACAGTCGATTCCGGTTAATGTTACCACATCGGGACGGGATCGTTTTAGTCCTAATAACCGGCTGGTACGATTAATCGAAAATGCCCTATGTTAGAAGACGGGACGTGCTATAATTGATGTAAGATATTAAATGTTTATTAAACCTT
>JAYJMA010066348.1:0-10431 GCA_036873895.1 Parotocinclus cabessadecuia
ACTGAACACTTTAAAACGACCTTCCAAAAACCTCATGTGCTTAATATAAGATGTTTATAACATTCTAGGAGCAAAAAGTAAAACAGAAGAACACAAACTACTTAAAATAACTTACATTTGAGGATTCCTTTTCACCTGAATAGCGAACGCATCCGCCATTTTGTAGGCGCTTTAGCACCGCGGACATGGTGCACTAACTTCTTCTTATCTTATTTAATGTGTTTATTCTTAAATATTTGTACGATTAAATGATCTGTACTCTGTCATCAGATTCTGTTTAATCGTACAATAGAAAAAGAGAAAGATTAAACATGAAAGGAGTTATATCAGCTGTAAGTTTGTAATTCCCTTTACACTGATTATATACGATGTAGCTACATTAAAATTTCATCATAGATTTTGTCAAACATAACATTAGATAATATAGTTATTAAAATAAGGATTAATTCTGATTATATTTTAGTCTTATCAAACTAAGGGATTTGAAGTTTAGGAGGTAAATAATGATGATAATCCTGTTTCTCTTCTTCTCTCAAACACCTGAATATAAACATAAATAGAATATAATGTATAAAATATAATCATATCTACCATCAAACAGCAACAATCAGAAACTAGAACAACTAAAGTGAAGATGATTTAAAATAAAGCAGGTTCATTGATTGGATCCTGAACTGGAAGGGGAACTTGTTTTCCTAGTTTTTTTGAGGATCATAGTAAAGTTCTGGTTATAATGAACCTTAAATCAGAAAACGAAATGCATCTCTGAAGAATGTAGACTCCACCAATCCAGAATCAGACAGATAGGGTATAAACGGACAAACCCAGGAGTGGCCGTCCATCAGAGATCAGTCCAGTTTCTGTTCACTCCATAACCATCAGTAAAAAGATATTATTTTTAGTTCTGGTTTATATCTTAACAAGAGTAAAGCACTTCCCGTACTTTTACTGCTTTTAAATCTGATTTAAGTCGATCTTGTTCATCCCTGATAATGAAATATAGTGTTATACAGTTTCTAGGGTAGACAGGAACCCTATAAATGATGTTATTTTATCTTTATATACTTTATTTAATGTTAGAAGCTCTGTGTCTTCATGTTTTAAGGATTTGTTTTATTTTTTATCACCCTCCTCACTGTGTGTGGGTGCAAATAAACTTGGACCCTTGTCATCCAGGGAAGTTTGTCACAGTTCTAGTTGAACAGAGCTTTAGAGCCATAGATCTGCACATTTGAGCTCTTTTGTATATATGAAAAAGAGTATATATTAATTAGTATATATGAAAATCAACAAACTTGTTTCTTATTTAAATCTCTTGTTTTTTATGATGAAGAATGACTAAGGGAATTTGAATTAGTCACTCCAGTCATGCACGTCTCCTTCCTAGAGATACTGATTGACATAAACAATAAAATATAAACGTAAAATGCTTCAGTTACACTTTGTTTTTAAGAAGTTGTAGGAACAGTAATAGCATCATGTGGTTTTGGTACAAAAATCCATTTTTGATTAGGGTTTTTTCATTGGTATCAGTGTGAGATTATACTACTTAACCCAAAGCTTATTAGAGGACCTCTTTATACTTACCTTGACAGGGCTGATATATCAGTAGGGATAAGATTTTATTCTGCAGTATGTAGTGTATAAACTGAACTGAAGCTCTAAGCTGAAGCCTGGCTCTTACTGAATAAGCACAGTAAATGGACTCAAGGTTTTTTTTTTTATTCCTGTTCCTTTAAACTTGTATTTTGTGCTTTAATAAAAAGGTGAGCAGAATAGTTTATACACATATACACTTAACAATGACATTGAAGACTTTACACATCGTACACGTTCCCGTATAAAGCAGCAGCTTATACTTCATACTGTCATTTTCTATATGAAAAAATACAGCTTTCATTTACAAAACACTTAATTTGAGTTATTTTTTGGAGAGTGAATTGGCTGTCTACATGTCCAAACCGACGCTTCGTACGTCCCCCGCCGTGTGCTCGTCCACATTTGGGTCGAGTGGTAAGTTAAAAATGGAAATAGGCTGATTTTCTTTTCCTAAAAAAACCCCAGAGAATTTAGGAAACAACATTAAGTACATGATGGAATTCCATTTCATATGTTAGTGTTCCATATAAAAGTAAACGTTTAAAGAAGACAGGAACTGATTTGTGTCTTTATTATCATGATGGAGAATGATCAGCAGCTTTATAAATCTCTAGATCCACAGCACTAACTGAAGTGACAGTGGCAAGGAAAAAAAACCCTTATTAGGACCAACCCTTAAAAAGAATCCCGACCTGCTTACAGCCTAGAATTGAACTGTTAGTGCATTAATACGTTTATACAGATAGTTTAAAGAAACGCAAACTAAAAATAAAATTAAAAGAGAAAATATAGTTAATATAATGATAATCAATTAAATTGAACTTTATAATATATAGACTTATATTCTCTGTTTATTATACTTTTCGAAATATTGCATTTTATTTGAATTATTTATAATTAACGATATTATTATATTTCATAATTAAACATGTTCTATCTGTTAAATTTAACCTATTTTAAACTTTTAACATAGAAAGTTAAACAACTTTAAAATTAAGGAATTATAAAATAAAATACTATTTTTTTCCCATTTTTACAGCATAACAAATACTAAATAAATAAATAAATAATAAAAGTATTAAGAACAGTCAATACTATTTTAAACTCTAATCCCTGACTAATCAAACTAGACCTATAAATACAATATGGGGATTATAAAATAAAATAAAAGCATTTATGTTATGGTCTACATTTACTCTAAAATAGTTTTCTACATATTATTATAGTTTAGTTTAATTATACTATCTTAAACATGTTCTCCTTATTAATAGTTATTTAATTAAAACTGCTATTTTAAACTAAAATCTAAGGCCAATCCAAATTAATTCAAAATAGAAACAAAGTTTACAATTAGGAAGTCAAATACGTGAATTACAAAATAAAATAAAATAAAATAAAACAAAACATGACTTGCAGAAGAACAAATCAAAATAAATAAATCATAAAAGTATTATGAACATACAGTACTGGGATACAAACATATTATTACTATTACTATTAGAATGTATCGTACTTATTTTAATTATTATATTGATATATGTTCTCATTTCAATTTGAGATTTAATTTCGGTTTATTTTGTAGGTTCTCCTTCCCTGAGCTAAACACATTAAAGTTCTAAATCGGTTTTGTTTGCACATCACCTGAGACTATACTCACCTGGAGCAATCAAGCCCCGCCCATCCTTGAGTACAGAGACATCTGTTGGGTCTGATACACCTGCCTCCATTCTGACAGGGCATGGAACACACAGCTGTGGAAACACACACACACACACACTCATCAGTGCTCATAAACACACACTTTATTAACGTGTGATATTACATTTCATATACAGCAAGTATACTCGCTTTATACTCGTACTAATACTTAATATACATGACTTTTACTAATCCAAACCCTGAAAGTATAAAGTATATACGTAGTATATAAGTATAGGACTATAAGTTTAACTCACAGTTTATTTCTCAGTACAGTTACAGGACAAAAAAATAAAAGTTGGATGTAAATAAGTTATTTATTAAAAGTTTGCTACCTTAAGCATTAAAATCTACTTTTATAAACAAGAAGTATTAAGTAGAGAAGTGATAGTACAGTATTAATACTAACACACTGATATTATTAGAATGACTACATAAAGCCAGTGTGGAAATTACACCTGAATGTTTTTATTCTTATCAGGATTACTCTATACGTTATACTTGTATTTTATACTGTTACTGCCAGGTTTTATTAGAGGAACATATGGAACTAATTCTGGAACCAGAACCCTGTGGTGTCAGTAGTGTTTATGTCTAAAATCAGCATCTAGTTAAGATCTATTTATTAAACGGTTTGTGATGAGAAACCTCCCCAGAATTTATCCCAAAAACCATGTTCCTCTTACCCGGTGTGGGTCAGCATGGGGACCACAGGAGCCACTCTGTGTTTTGGGTTGGGTCAGATAACGTTCCAAACATAACATAACATAAGTAATTACGTTCTGCTACACCCAGTCGTTATGTTTTCAAATCGCCCCAAACTGTTCCCACAAAGTCTAAGTGTGCGATTGTTCCAAATTATCTTCTGATAAAAGCTAAAAACCAGCGGCGTAGCCTTCTCCCTCCTCCCCCAAACGGTACAGCTATCTGTTTTTACATGAAAAAATAATAATAATAAAAACAGTAAGGATTTATAAGTTAGCTGTACTTTTGGTTTAATTATTTTTACGTAGTCAAACCAACCCAAATGACTTCTTCTAATAAGTGTTCATTGATTGGGACACTCTAATACCTCTCTATTTTACAATCAAATATCTTCTGTAAATATTATCAACACTTTAAATCATTTTATTATAACCATCATGTTTTATAATCCAGAGATTATCCCATTAATCCCAGCAGTTATGGACCTTCTGGTTCATATTCTAGTACCTTAACCAGTAATACTAACCAGTACATGTAGAGGAACTTAAATACACACACACACACACACACACACACACACACACTTACCAATATGGCAGCGTGAACCCGTCCGACCTTTAGGACACTAACACTTGTAGGGGGCCGAGCACCGCCCACCATTCAGACATGGAAGAATGCAGATAGCTGTAAAACAGAAACATTACCTTCAGTTTAGAGATTTATTCTCTTCTCTTCCCTAATCCAGGCTTATTTACACACATAGCCATTAATATATGGACAGTCCTTACAATGTAAATATCTCAACAACACCTTAGCAACAGCATAGCAACCACACATAAACATCCTAGCAACCACATAGCAACAAAGCAACAACCACATAGCTAAAGTCTAGCAACCACATAGCAACAGCCTAGTAACCGCTTAACAACAGCATAGCAACCACATAGCAACAGACTAGCAACCACATAGCAAGAGCCTAGTAACCGCTTAACAACAGCATAGCAACCACATAGCAACAGACTAGCAACCACATGGCAACCACATAGCAACCACTTAACAACAGCATCCATATAGGGTCAGGCTTGCAACCATGTAGGAACAACATAGCAACCACATAGCAATCACATAAGAGCTGCCTAGCAACCTCACGGCAACATCCCAGCATCAAAATAGCAACCATGTAGCAACAGCCTAGCAACCATTTAGTGAACACTTAGCAACAGCCTAGCAACCATGTAGCAATCCCATTGTCGTGTGTATGGCTGTGTAATGACTCGGTTCCCTTCAGTTTCCTAAGAAAGGAGGAAAGCGTTTCCATGCCATGGCTGCACTCTACAGTCCAATAGTACATGGTCTGAATAACATTCTGCATTGTGTGTGTGTGTGTGTTTGGGCTTAGAGTGCACCTACGTTCCTCACAGAGGCGACCCATCCAGCCGTCGGGACAGGAGCATGTATTGGGTTTCTGACACACGCCGCCGTTCTGACAGGGCAACCAACACGTAGCTGTGGGGAAACGGGACACACTCGGTATTCACCAGAACAGAGACACACAACCAAAGATCAAAGAGAGACAGGAGGCAGGGTTATACTGAGACGTTCCAAAATGCTCAGTGGGTTCATGATGCAAAACGAAGAGGAGTGAGAACGTCGTTCAGCCTTATATCCCAAACACAGGCTTATAAACAGGTGCAAACATGCAGGTGAGATTCATCAGGGACACCCCAGTGTCATTTACTAAAGCCGGGAGTGAGATCAGTCCTATAAACGCCTAAGGAGGGGTGATCTCTCTCCCCTCCCTCAGAAGCGGCATCGCTCAGTATCTGATAGGAGCACATTTAGGGCGTCCTTTATTAATCACGTCACATGTCTGATCTTGTTTCTGTACCTTGTGCAGGTGACTTATCATTTCTCTTAAGCTCAGAGCTTGAGCAGAACGACACTGGAGTGCCCCTTTAAGCGCATGCTCCTCCTGAAGCATTGTTACTGTGTGTGTGCATACTGTACAGAGATAAGAGCCGTGCCCGGGTGCCCAGTGATGCTTTAAAGGGTCAGGTTTGAGTTGGCATGTCCTTGAGCTACCTCTACAGGAAGGGCGTGGAGTCCATGTGCCATTCTCCAAGCACACGCTCCTGCCACTGCCTTCCATGAAGTAGCCCGGGTAGCACGAGTATACCGCCACGTCGCCAAGCTGGAACGCGGCCCCACGGACCAGCCCGTTAGCCATATGGAGCGGAGGGCCACACGACACCCCTGTTCAGGGTCAAGACGGATTAGGCCAGCCCATTAGAGATCAGCAGAAATGCTCATTAGATCCAGCACCCAGAAAAACAACCATCAGTAGGTATTAATGCGGGTGTGTAACCCTGCTGTATCCTGTCCGTCCAAGCAGTTTATCTACCCAAAATAACCATGGTGGTGCTTACAGAACCTCACCATCATGACCCCGATGAGGATATTGGTCCTGGGTGTGGCATCGTGCCACGGTAAGGCTTTTAAAACGATTACAGTTCTTCATTAAATATCACATTATTATTAGTGAAAAAATTAGAAATGTTAATAAAAAATGATCAGAATGGGTTAGCATTTGGTATGTTCTCCCTTGGCTGTACTGGCAGGGGGCACAATTAGTGTAAAATCCGATCATGCATGTTAAAAAGTACAAAAACGGTTTTATTTCATTAAACAAGATGATCAGAAAAGCTGGACCAGGGTGCCCCCATATTAACTGTTCAGTTTTCTATTCTATAGTTATAAATATACATTATATATTCATACTATTATATTTTATAATGATATATCCCCTTTTTGAGTCTTGGTTTCTCCCAACGTTTTTTCCTTCTTTATTTAGGGAGGTTTTTTTCTTGCCACTGTCGCCCTGGGCTTGCTCAGTTTGGGATTGGATTTATAAGATCGTATAATATTATAAAGATTCGACACAATGCTCTGTTAGAAAAAGCGCTATAGAAATGAATCTGACTTTGACTTTATTTTATTTTAATTATGATGTTTTCTTTAAATCTGTTCTCTTTTTAAGTTCCATATTTAGCCTCTGTTTATTTAAACTGTCACTATAAACCTATTACTTGAGGTATTTTATTTATGATCTGGGCTGTAAGCTTTCTTCCTTATAACATTCAGGGATTTCCCTTGCCGCTGTTACCCTATATTTATAAATCTGCTCCGAGATAACGAATCTCTACACCCTGTGTCCTTAAGTGCCCCCATAAATGCTGATTGGCTTTAGGTCAGGTGACTGTCCATGCCAGTTAGCTTTCACCAGTGCTCTCACACATTTGGTCTCCACGGTAACCGTTTTGGAGTTCAGCATTTTGCATGCATCACCCAGAACCAGAACCGGTAACTCAGACGACCACAGAAATCATTTGTGATCTAACGAGAGAGAGCTCGTTTACTAAAAGCATGCAGTATGATCCTTCATGCATTCCTTCATCACAACAACGTACAGAGAGAAAGAGCAGACAGACGGGTCACATGACCAGGTCACATGACCAGGCCAGGTACAGGAACGGCAACATCCAGTCCAATAGCACCTGGAGGGGCGCGCTCATGTTCTCGGCACATTTAGGGCGATGTTATTGGAGGATGTGGCTTTTTTTGGTCCCTCTTATAACCCAATGGCAAAAGTAGAAAGTTTAGTGAGTTATAAATAAGAAAAGAGAAGCAGCAGAGAGTTAAATAAAGAATCTAACGCCTTCTGATAAAGCTTTTTCTCCTTTATCCAATAACTATACAATTATTTCTCTTTTACGTCATATTTATACATATATAGTGGATATAAAATATATATTACATTCAGTTCTTATTGCACTAGAAGTGCCTATGATCTTATTTTACACCACTTCAATATATAATTTGCTGACATTTATAAACGAATAAAACATTTGATGGCTGTTTAGTTTATGGAAGCAGTTCTACTTCTTATTTATAAGCTTTCTTATGTACTTCTCATTTCCAGAAGAACAATTCAACACTGAAACCAAAAAGATTCTTATTAAGGGAAGGTTAAAGAATAAAGTATAAATTTTACTACTTTAGTTATAATATGTAACTTCTGTTTACATTATGTGTTAATTACTGAGTTTTATTAGTTAGTTCCTAGTACAGATGAGCAGTGCAGTAGTTCTGGTACCGAGTGAACCTTATGGGACATGAACTGTGTGTGTGTGTGTGTGTGTGTGTGTGTGTGTACATGGCTTATACTGACCAATAGATTTAAAAAGTCTAGCTATATACTTATATTTTAATGAAGATATAACTCATTATTATTATCATGTGGCTTACAGTGTAATGAGTTTTATTTTAAAGAATATTTATTTGAGTGTTATTACCCACTGTTAGTGTTTTAATTTCATCTCTTGAAGTACATAAAGTCTAATAAACGAATACCTAAATCGAACGGATCACATACTTCAAATGGCCAAAATAATAAAAAATAAAACAATTAGTTACAAACTCAAAACTCAAATTTCACTGCTTTGTGTTTAAAAAGGAAAAAGTTTAGCTCCTATTCGACTACAAATGCTCATACATTTATATTAGTACATTAGTATTAGTATATTACTTAGCAAGTACTTCAACTTCCCTCTTCTTTCTTTAAGAACATAGTGTTTAAAAGTGTTATTTAATATCTAATAATTAATTTTCCCATCATAATTAGTCGTACATACATTCATTTAAATATTATTTATATATAGGGCGTGTTCTTTAAATAAATGAGTGTAGAATCTTACAAACCAGTGTTTAATTCGCCTCATACATTAAATGAAACTACATTTGAACCATAAACATAACCCTAATGTGTGGATGTTTTGGGAGTGTAATATACTGTATGAATATGTTTTTAGGGTTAGCATCAGGAACAGGAACAGGAACAGGAACAGGAACAGGAACCATCTCTTCTGGTCGATGTTTAATTACTCTCACAGACTGAACTGATCGGACTCCAGCTCTGGTCGTTCCTGCAGGTTATGGAGGCGGTACCTTGCCCTGGTTGACCTTTGACTTGCTGACCTTTTGGGCACGTGACTGGCAGGGTCTGACCCACCAGAAAGTGCCCAGTGGTCATGCGGTTTCCCGTCCAGCCGGGAGGAGGAGGGCATGGTTTGGCTACAGGAAGAAAAACGGCGATGTGCTTTATAATTTAAGCTCTAAATATGAACGTAGCTTTAGCAGAGAGACGTCTTACGTGCACAGGTGGGAAATCCCGAAGTCCAGGAGCCGTTCCCGGAGCAGATGACCACGCCCTCACCCTGCAGGGTGTAGCCCTTATCACAGAAGAACTCCAGAGCCTTCCCACTCACCAGGTTATGTTCCTTCATCCTCCCGTTTAGGACTCCGGCAGGTCTTTCACATCCTGTAGCAGCTGAGACACGGACCGTCCGATTACAGGAAGCGGATCGGATGAACAACCAATAAGATAAATAATCATAAATAATCCAGGATTTCAGTCTTTACCTTTGCAGCTTGGGACGGGTGCACTCCAGGATCCATCAGCCTGACAGATAAGGCTCTGAGGACCAATCAGATTTAACCCCGAGTTACAAATATAGGTGACGTTACTCTGGTAAGAGCTGCCGGTCGACAACAGGAGGGCGTTTTCCACGACGGGGGGAGGACCGCACGAAACGGCTGCAGATAAGAAACGAAAGGTCATCGTCAAAAACAAACTAAATTCAGATAATAAGGAGCAACAATTCAGCTGTATTTTCTTTCCAAGAGCATAATGTATTTAGATTTTTATATATAGTATATAGGCTAATAAGAAATAGGTTTTTATATACGGTATATTATGTAATATACTGAACTATATTTGATATTACATATTATTTTAACATAACATGAGTTTTAGAGTTTTTTCAAGCATGTATTACTATTTTACTAATAAACTTCACTTTTGTATTGTTACATTATGATAAAGTGTGCTTTAATTGGATGACTTTAGCAGAAAATGTGCAATGTAAAGCACACTTATATACATAATATTCATAAAAATACACTATATTATAACGTTATAAAGTTATATAACAGTTATTTAAATTAGCTTTAGTTTTATTTAGTATTGTAATCTATTTGGACATATTTGTTTTTACGTTACTCCTGTTAGACACAGTATATTATATATAATTATACATCATTTTGAAAAATCTGAAAATGCATTTCGGCGTCACTGAACTGAATTCTTGATTTGTTGATTTTCAAATATTACTGCGAGTTGTTTTTCTCATTATTCGTTTTATTAAGCTGCAGTATTATATGTAAAACGTTACCTACTTCCTACTTTAGTCAGAGATTCAGATTCTCTCCAAATGTTTAAGTCTAGGCTAAAGATATTCTTATTTACTCAGGCTTTTAGTTAGATTTAGACTATAACAACCTCTTGGCTGTGTTACATTCTGATTCCCCCCC
>JAYJMA010066359.1:0-10431 GCA_036873895.1 Parotocinclus cabessadecuia
CTGTGTCTCTGTAGGCTCCCATATTTCTCCTCAAAAACATCTTAGATTAATTGGCATCTCTAAAGTAAGTGTGTGTGCATTTGAAACCAGATGTCAAATAATAATTAATTAAATTCAACTGATAAGACAAGAGTACTGAGTTTGAAGTCATAACAAACCAAGAGATTAACATGTAATAGATAAACTGGATAAAAAGATCTCAGCTTTAGTTTGTACTTTAGGTTTTACTGTATTTGCATTTCAGACAACATTTTGTGCATCTCTATTGCCAGACAGCATTTTGGGATAATAATTTTGTTTTATTTTATGACAGTTAATTTGGTAAAGTGCACACCCAGCACAAACAATATCTCATGATAATATCTCACTGTGTGTTATATCAGTATTACTGTGCATCACACATAAAGCATGACATTTTACCAACTAAAGACGTTCTGATGTTCAAAAACGCACTACTAATATACACATTTATTCTTCACAAATGGCCAGCTTGTTTCTGAGCTTTTTGATCAGGTTCCGCTGGAACACTGCCATAATTGTATCCATGTTCCAGCCCCTTCCTGTTGCCAGTATGTGGAACTCTATAGACTACTCTGATGCCAGGCAGTTGCCCTGAAAGCTCTGCAGGCAGGTAACTAAGGTAAGAAGATCCTTCCTGTTTAGTAACTTCTCTATTTCCGCACCCGGCCTAAATCCCCTACCACCTTTTAAATGAGTGGCACAACCTAACATAGACCCAGTGGACCAAGATACACAGATCAGTCATAATATTATCCTTTCAGCAGGATAATGTACCCCCCACACTGCAAAAAACAGTAATGATTTGAGGTACATGGCGAAAAGTTTGGCCTCCAAATTCCCCAGATCACAATCCTAGATCAAAATCTAGCATTATCATCCAAGAGGACTCAGACTCACAAATTATAAGACTGCCACTAACGTCGGATACCACAGGCCACCTTCAGTGGGTGTCATAGCCTTGGCAGAATAAGCAGGACCTACATAATGAGGTAGATACTTTAATGTTATGGCTGATCGGTTTAATATGGCCCTACTGAGCCATGGGGCCAATTTAAGGTGCTGTTTATCCAATAAAAATATCATACCTAAAGCTCATCTTATAGGCCAAGATGGAGACCAACCACATTGCCAACTGAGAAATTGTGAGGATCAGGAAAGGTGTAGGTGCTTGTTATTATAATTCTCCATAATTCTCCTAATTTAATCAAGCTGCAGCTTTCCTGGTTCCCCACTGAAAAAGATCAAGTGGATGCTGTAATTTCTTTTTAAAGTGAGAGGATCCTTGTATGGGTCATGTCTCTTTGGAAGCACATGGCAGATTACCAGTACCATGGGTTGAATCTTTGATATTCCCGTTGGGGCTATGGGGGCAGCAAAGATTTTACAGGGCAACTGCTCAGTGGCAGAGGATTCTATAGAGTTCCTCAGGCTGGCAACATAGAGTGGCTGGATCATGGAAGCCATGATAACTGTAGTCCATCATGGGCTGAGCTGACAAGTTCACCATCTGTTAAGACCATATATTTTGGAAGACCAAATCAGAAAAAGTTGAGATGGAGTGGAAAAGGCTGAGTATTTGAGGAACAAAGGTGGGCACAGCATATTCAGTTTGTCAACAAATGTGAGAGAAAACTTTTGAAATATTTAAAAAACAAGGTTCTACAAAGAAACACTGAGGGATTTTCAGTCCTAGCTTTTTTGTGTTGTGTTATTGATGAACGATTGGATGTACCTGGAAAAGACGTAATCTCGAAGGAATTAACTTGCATTAAAATCTCAATTAACTTCTACATTAATGCTGCCATCACTGGCCCAACCTCAACCCATGAAATACTCAGGTTTTTGGACATGTTGTTGATAATATTCTGGATCTTTGGTCCAGAGCACAGTGTGTATTTTTACCAAGAAATACCCATAATACTGATTGATCTGTCCACATATATATATATATATATAAACCTGGAGCCAAGAAGAGGGTTTTGTGATGCCATTCAGCCACCTTGGTTATGAAAGGAACTATCTATCCCTGGTCAGGGTTGGCTACATCACCAGGTAGCAAAAGAACTGGTGCTATGAGCAAAGGACCTTTATTCCACATAATGTCCTAACGATCAATGAGTGTCATCCATAGTGAGGATGTGTTGTGGCATTTTAGAAGCACATGTGGTATGCAGTATTTAGATGTATGTGTTTGATTATCGTATACACATTTGACATGAGTGGTCCAAAAAAAGTCCAAAAGGTCATTTAAACTTTTGTGATGGCAGCATTAATGTAGGAACATACATTGAGATTTTAGAGCAACATAAGATGCCAAAAGATGAAAATCTTTTCCAGAAACATCCACACATTTTTCAACAAGCCAAGGCCAAGCCACATGGTGGAAAAGGGTACTGGTAAAAGAAGACTGGCCAGGCTGCAATCTTGATTTCTCAAGAGAATGTGTGGAGAACTTTGAAACAATGACCCATTGGTGTCCATCACCTTAAGACTTGTTTGCATGAAGAATGAATCAAAATAACACCTAATATATATGCACTCATCAACCTGCAACTACGAAATGGGGTCACTTCAGCCTTCAGAAGTGCCTTGATTCTTTTTGGCGTAGGATCAACAACGTGCTGAAAATATTTATTTAATATTTGGACAATACTAAAATGAGAGCTGCAGATGTGGCAGCTGCACATCCATTATGTGAATATTTTTTCACCCTAAAACCAGTTTGAGATTATTAGAGTTATGTTTCGTTGCACATTATGCTGCTGGCAGTGGCCATTAGGGACCGTTTTAAAAAGGGGACAATTTATTTCTTATTAAGTATCAAAATTATCTCACAGAATTTCTCACAGACAAGCTGATCCAGGTGCAATAGGATAGGGTGGTGTGGATAGATTGTGTAATTATTTTGTGATTTGTATATCCGGTCTCTATGTGGCCATCTGCTGGACAAATTATATTAAAGCACTTATTTGTTAATAAAACATATATTGTTAATGAACAACATTGATAGAGAAAATTATTTTAATCTTCTTCTACACACTCAAAAGTTAGCAAAAGTAGCCTTGTTTTAGCAGAATTAGAAAAAATTAGGAATTTCCCTTCTTAAAGCCAAATACAAGAAGTTGGGATTTTTCTGATAGAGAACAAATACTTGCAACTAATTTATTTTCACGTACTTTCACAAATGGAAAAGGTGTATTGAAATGTATTACAAAATTTTGCTCTATAAAACCAATTCATACAAATTCACGGTTGTTCTCAGTCGTTTTGGTGCACTTCTCACAACACTATTAACATTTGCACAACAGTAAGTGCATTTCTTAATAGTTAGTAGAAACTGCAAAACCTAGTTGATAATCTGCAATCTGTCATCTGCTCAAAATGAATAGTTCATTCCTCAAAAGCAAGTATTCTGGTCAATTAAGTCCTGACACCATTGCTTATGAACAAGATAATCAAATGTCATATTGCATAATGACAGTTAACTATATAAGTGTTTTTCAATGCAAACAACTCTTTTTTAAGATCATGGTGACACTACCCGAAAATGCTCAGGACAGCACTGTACACTATTAGCACAGCCATTTAAAATCTACATCTAATTTATACATTACTGAATTTAGTGAGGTAAATTAGTACAAGACATTCAACGTGTATGTTTACCATTTTTCTACATATCCTTTTTGCAATTCTAATTTGTTCACAGTATTGTGCAAACGCAACAAAGTTATTTATAAAAAAAAATAAGAAACACTCTTTGGGTAGAGCTGTGCATAGCTGTGAACAATATTGCAATACACATTAGAACTGAAATGGAACAGACAACATACACAGTACTGTAAATAATACTTGCACATCCAGACAACATCACAGAAAATATCATCCCTGGCAATGCACCAAGGAATGTATCTTCTCGAGTGGTGATTCCACCCCCTGCACGACCCGGCTGTGATGTCATCACGTGCTGCATCCATGGCTGCTAGCTGGGCCTTTTGGGTATGTGGATCAATATGTGGTCATATATCTTCCACCTCCAGGGAGAAAATTTCATCTATTCAATTAAGGAATGGGGATTAGGGGTGGAGATGCTCATCAATTCAATTCAATTCAATTTATTTATTTATATACCGCTTTTTACAACGTAGCATTGTCTCGAAGTAGCTTTACAGTAATGCATTATCTAAAAAGCCAATCCCAAGTTGAGCAAGACTAGGGCGACAGTGGCAAGGAAAAACTCCCTAAAATGGTAGGAAGAAACCTTCGGGAGGAACCAAGACTCATCAGGGGACCCATCCTCCATGGGTGGCCTAGCTGTTAATTAAATAAATACTAACTGTATATTAAATCATAGGAAAATTAGTTTAAAATAAATAAAAATTATTAATAAAATTTAAATTAGTAGTAGAAAAAATATAAAATAATCTAAATTATAAAACTAAATTGATTATATAATGAGTTCTTAGAGGGAGGTCCTTGGAGGCACATCGTCTCATACTGTCCAACTGATGGAGAGAGTTCCTGCACTCTGGTGGGACCTGCCTCCGCTGTTCATCATCATTCCATCATCATCAGCGTCCTTTCCTGTGTCTGACCAAATCTAAGTGGTAAAAAGATACATTATCCCATAATAGAATGTACTTGTTCAGGTGGTGTCCAATCATTCTAAGCGATGAATCTCATTCTAAGGGATTGTGTCTAAAAATGTTGTCTGTTGTATGAACCAAGATGGGGTACATGGCTGAGGACACTTTTATAAGATTACACACTGTAATATTCCCCTCCTTGTTGGCCTGGGATATCAATAGTTGCTCTCTGTCCAATGTGATTTTTTTTCCATGCCTTCTACCTTTTGTCAGAACCCACTTCACCAATGTATATGAATTGTACAGCAGTTCAGTGGCCTCCAGCTCCAGTATATGCTTGATAGTAAGTAATATAAGTAAGATAGTAATTTCCTGTGTAACATAATGCATATTGGACAACATATTGTACAGTATGAACTGCCATGTAAATGTACTGCATGGCACTGCACACAGTAACAAGTTTACAGCATTGTATGTTGGCGTATATTGGAGTAGAACCTGTACATACTGGTGACAGATCTCTTTCACTCTGTCGCCGTTCCATTTACAGTTTTTCTCAGTTGCTTTGGTGCATTTCTTTGATCAGAATTAAAATTCACATAACTGTTCAACTTCCACAAGATTTTGTCATTTGTGCACATAATATTAGCAGTTTCTCATTGCATCTAACAAATTACATATGCTTTTGGACAACCACCAATTGCTTCCATACAATTCTCTGCTGTTTTATAACATTATCATTTGCTTATGTCATGTCAGGCAAAATTAACTATAATTATGAATGCTGAATAGTCATTCCCTATAAAAACAAACAGTCTTCTTTTCATTTCATTACAAATAAAAATGTTGAACTAGTTCAGTAATCTGTCACAATCAGTCACAATTAGTCAATCTTATGCATTTTTTCTGAAAATGTCTCCCAAATTGAAAGAGTTCTCTCAGGTGAACCTCAGCTTTTACTCATGAGGAGTGCATTAGTGAAGCATTAGTTTTAACCAATGATAAACCTGGATGTGCAAGAATTTACAGTAATGTGTATGTTGTATGTTCCAGTTCAGTTCCAATATGTACTACAATATTGTTTACAGTACACAGCTCTACCCAAAGGGTGTTTCTTATGTCTATTGTAAATAGATTTGTACTTTGCTTTTACACAATGCTGTGCACAAATTAGAATTGAAAGAGCATATACAGTAAAATATGACATATTTAGTGTATTGTACTCATTTACCTAGCTAAATACAATAATGGATAACTTAACTGTACATTTAGAGTCACCACAATCTGTCTTTTTAGCACTGGAAAACACTCACAGAGTGAACTGGCATACTGAAAACATGACAAAACCATTGACTGTCTTGTTCATAAAAAATGGTGTCAGCCCTATTTATTTTGACGACACTGACACATTCATTGACATTAATGTTTGCTTTTGAGGAATGAACTACCCATTTTCAGCAAGTGACACACCTTTACAGGTTATCAACTATGTTGTACTAATTGTTTTGAGAAATGCTTTTTCTGTTGTGCAAACGTCAATAGTGATGTGAGAAATGCAACAAAGCGACTGAGAAAAACTGTAAATTGTACATTGTATAACTGTTTCATACTCATTTAATTTCTCCTGAGCACTTTCAGTTGTAGCAACTGAAATAGATTCAGTATTCCCAAAGATATTGTCATCCTCTTCAACAGCGCTTTGTATCTCTCTTAACCTTATGGCATTGTTTGAGATCACCATTTCACAAATGGCTTCCTCTTGTTGCAGAGTAAAAACGGCCCCTCTTCTATCTCTGCAAGGTTGTATAATAAGCCTATGTGATGCACAGTAAAAGTACAGTAAACATAAATATACTGATATCCTGAGATATACTGCTTTAACCCATACTACTGTACAATAACAGTGCTTCCCATTTGTAGCAATACAATACTGTAAATAAGAAGAACCTTTACTGTAACACTACCTTACACTACAATACAGTAAATCTGTGCTGCAATAAAGCTGTAAAAAGTAAAATGGAGAGACAGCAGTGCAATACAGTGCTGATTTAACACCCAATATACAGGCCTGTTCTCCCCACGAAATGTTTGAATAATTGAATTTACAGTGGTTCTCCTAACATTTACCTGCAAAAGATTTTCTTGACTGATTTTGACTAGTTCAACATTTTTGTATGTAATGATATAACCAATGACTATTCTATTCAGCATTCATAATTATAGTTAATTTTGACTGTCATGACATAAACAAACGATAATGTTATAAAACAGCAGGGAATTGTATGGGTTAAGCAATTGATGCATGTCCAAAAGCATATGTAATTTGTTGGAAGGCATGAGAAACTGCTACTATGTCGTGCACAGATGACTAAATCTTGTGGAAGTTGAACTAATAGTAATAAGAATCTTAACTCTGATTAAAAAAAAGCACCAAAGCAAACGAGAAAAAGTGTAATATAAACATAAAAAATGTTAGCAGCTTTTTTTTGTTACACAGCAAAAAGAAAGGTTCAGTTTTATTTGTTTTATTTGATTTCCAAATATTCTGATAATTTGTGTCAGAAAATCTGTTATACATTCTGTTAATTTATTATTTGATGATCAATTTAGAATTTTAGCGCAGTCTGGATGCTAATTTAAAAACACCATGCTTTTACAGTGTAAGATTCAAATATGGTTTTGTTAGCGTTTTAATCAGTTTTACTGAACACTTAAGTTTGGGGTTATTTTTGTGAGGGTGCGATTCATTCCCATTTCAGACTAGTCTGGCTATTAACTAAGCATTTATGCCCAGATAACTGCTGCTCAGTGGGTAAATAGATACACAGACATAAATATGTACAGACAGACAGACAGACAAACTTTTTCAAAGTTTAAAAAAAAAACACTTGATTGGCCTGCACAGAGTCCTGACCTCAACCCAATAGAACATCTTTGGGATGAATTAGAGAAGAGACTGGGAGCCAGGCCCACATCAGTGTCTGACCTTACAAATGCGTTTCTGGAGGAATAGTAAAAAGTTCAAATAACACACTCCTAAACCTTGTGAAATGTCTCCACAGCACAGCTGAAACTTTTATAGCTGCAAAGGATGCATAATATCAAACCCTATGGATTAAGAATGGGTTCATAAGTGTGTGAAGGTATATACAGTGGAGGAAATCATCATCATCCCTTGCTCATTTTGTGAGTTTGCCCACTTACAAAGATATGAAAAGTCTATAATTTTATGGGTAGGCTTATTTTAACAGTAAGAGACATAATATCTAAAAGAAATTACATTGCATGCAATGTATAAATTCTAAAGTGTGAAGTTTCCAATGAAGTGATTCCAAGAGTAATTGGGAGGTATTGTGGTCAGATGAGACAAAAAATAACCTCAACTTGCCATGTTTGGAGGTAGAGAAATGCTGACTATCACCCAACGAACACTGTCAAGCATAAAGGTGGAAACATGTTTTGGGGGATGTTTCTCTGCTAAGGGCACAGGACTACATCACCAGATAGATGGAGCCATGTACCGTAAAATCCTGAGTGAAAACCTGGACAACCAGGTCATTAAAAATAGTCAGTGCTAGGTCTTCCAGCACGACAATTCCAAAACATACAGACAAGGCAACAAAGAAGTGGCTCACAAAGAGATTTTTTAGATGATATCTCTCACTGTTAAAATAAACCTACCCTTAAAATTATAGACTGTTCATATCTTTGTAAGTGGGCAAAATAAGCAAGGGATCAAATGCTTATTTCCTTCACTGTATATAAAGGGAGAGAGACTGTATATAAAATAGTCCACCACACTAGTCTCTTGACACATAGCAAAACATAAAGCCAAAATACTGTGTTGATACTATATGCCAGGAAATGAAGACTGAGTGTGTGTGCTGCACTCTTAACCTTTTCTGGTTCAAATATCTTTCAGTGCTACCCTAATTTAAACAATATTAATTAACTTGGCACAGAAAATTGCTTTTCTAGTAATCAATGCCCACTTCATAATATCATGTAGCTCTCAGAAATCTTCTTAGTGAACCGTCCCTTGTAATGTGAACAAATAGTTTTCTCCAGATTCAGTTTCCTTTTCCCTCTTGGACATTTAAGGTTACAGCTCAGGGTTAACACAATAAAAATGACTGGTAAATATAAACATCTACGCTTACAGAGGTACAGATTTATACTAACAGACTTTCTCTGTTAGGGTGTATTCATGGGGCAGTTTGATGTGCTTGGTTAATATCTTATTTTTCTTCCACTTTCTTTTCAAATTTATGACAGACTTTTGCTTTATTTACAGTACAGGTCTGTGGTGTATAACAACCACATCATGATCTATGAAACCACAATGGCCTTTGATCAAAAATTACTATAGACACATAGTTCTTTAATGCTACTACAATTTAACTAATGATATTTTTCTATGAAAACTACAATAGAATTATATATGAATGTGTCAGAGATATCGCTGAAAACATGAATGATTGATGGGTTATTTGTATTTATTCATATATAAAAAGACTGAAACGTTTGTTTACAAAATGCATTTATAGACAGTATTAAAACTACATGGAAGATCTGTCAGATTAAACAGATATTCATCAAGTAAATGTGAACAATTTCAAATAGTTTTTGCTCAGCAAAAACATAAGGGTTGTGAGAGAACAAACAAAGGAGTACTATTAACAATAGGATTGGCACAGACACTTACAAAAGCAATGTACAGCTTGATATAAATAAGCATCCGAAAGTCATACAACCAAACATGAGTAACACAAAAATTGTCTCTAATCACATATGAGTTAGAACAGTCTCTAGTGCAAATGTGAGCTAATGAGCAAGCTTTAATCTATACTAATACCCATTTTATGTAGTTTGTGGGATTCTATAAATTGCCAAACATGTAGTGTCCAATCCAAATGTAGAACAAGTTCTCCCATATGCTTCTCCATCATTATTCTCATCAAATGATATGTCTGCACTCTTCTTTTCTTTGTGAGATTCAGATGAAGGGTAAGGAATTTATTAAGGTTTAAAAATACCTATACCTGATTCTCATTTAATAATAATTAGTCCTTAATAAAGTTCTTAGATCTTACTTTGACTTCAACAGTATGAACTAATGTGGGGAACAGACTTACAAACAATGCTTGCTGTGCCCAACCAGATTCTCTTTTATACTTTTCAGTGCCTCAGCTGCCAGCAGGGTCACATTTGTAATGGCAGAGAGATAATCATTCGTTTGTTTGTTCCAGCTTTCACTCCCATAAACACAGACAGTTGTGTTTTGCAGTGGCACCATTGCAATATTCAAACACAGGATTTTAATGCCAGGTGCTCAAACCTATATATCCTGTAAGGACAAGTAATCCTATATATATATATATATATATATTGCTCATAAATGTTATATTTATCCAAACTTTATATTAAATGCTTATTAGAAGTACCCTATGTAAAAAAAAGATGAAAACTTCAAGATAACAACAATACTGTTCAACCTTTTTATTTCTTTGTTTGCTTGAATTTATACCAACTTGGTTGTTTGACCCCTGTAAAAGTTAATGTTAAACAAAGCAGCTGTGTCCCCCAATATAATTGTGAGCATCCTGCTGAAAGTCCATGTGCTGATCTTATTTAGTTATGGGGTAGAAGAATGCAAGTCAGAGCCAAATCCTGCATTAGAGACTGCTTGCCAGATGATCCTCCACTGACAGAGCAGATCGCTCAGTAAATATGTGTGTGTGTGTATGTGCGTGTGTGTGTGTGTGTGTGTGTGTGTGTGTGTGTGTGTGTGTGTGTGTGTGTGAGAGAGAGAGAGAGAGAGAGAGAG
>JAYJMA010066380.1:0-10431 GCA_036873895.1 Parotocinclus cabessadecuia
TCTAGTCTGTTTAATTACTAATTTTAATAGAAATCTTGAATAGAAATAGTATAAATCATCACAGTAATAGTATTAATAGATGATTAATGATTAATCCATGTAATTATTATTATTATTATTATTATTATTATTATTATTAATATTAATTATTATTACAATTATTATTGTATCATTATAGTTACGGTATATTTCAGTCTGTAAAGAACTAAATCATAGGATTAATTACAAACAGAATATTTATCCAGTTTAAGTAAATCAAATTGTAATGCATAGATTTTAAAACTGTCTTATTACTTATGAACTTTAAGCTAAAGACGTGGCCGAAGTTATTCCTTGCAGATGTGAAGTTAACTGACCTTGTAGTTACACTTGACACGAATGGTTTGAGGAAGGTAACAATTGTGAGAAAAAGAATCTAGGAGGAGTAAAGGAAGGAAAAAGCAGCTGACATTAATCCACCTCACCTCAACTCGTTTTTCACTATAAATATCTGTAATATCTGAAATGTAAAGAGCAGCAGACTGGCACTGGGGCAGCTGGCTGAGGGTGGCTGGGTTTGAGACTGATAAGGATTTTTTTTATATTTAGGGAAGGATATCCGGCCTGAGATTATTGAGCTGCTCTCTCATGTCACACAGGTGCATAGTGCTGATATGAAGAAGCAGAATATGAGAGGTTAAGAGGGAGATAGAAACGAGAGATTAAATTCAGGGAAAAAAAAGAGAAACGATGACGAAGGAAAGGGCCATAAGGTTCACTTCAAACTGAACTACTAATCAAATTAAATACAATGATCTTAGCCTCTTTTTAACCACTAATCCACGTCAGGGTTTTGAGAGCGACTCCCAGGCCTATCCTCAAATTTCTATTATGGTGTAACAATCAAACGCTAACCCATCACAATGGAAACCCAAGTCTGAGCTGTACCTCTGGCCTGGCCTGACTGTGCCCCCGCAGGCATAGTTGGTCGTGACTGAGGAAGAGTAGGTCGATGGGAAGGTCGTCTCCCTGCCACAGAACAACATTCCTGGATGGACAGATATGGCAACGGAATTGCGTTTCCTAACATGTCCGCTCTCATCCTGAAATACCGCCATCTGCAGGTGGATAGAAGCAGTACAGAGGTACTATGGTTGGTCTACAAACCCCTCTTTGCCGAGAGGGTGTCACAAAGGGAAATGTCAACAAGTGGAACTGGAAATATTCCTTACAAGTATGTCATGAAATGAAACACCAATACTGTAGGGACTGTGGTGGCCTAGTGGTTAAGATTCTACACTATGGACCAAAAGGTCAAGAGTTCAAATCCCACCTCTGCCACAGTTGGGTCCCTGAGCAAGGCCCTTAACCCACATTTGCATGGATTTGTAAGACTGTATGAACTGTAGTCGCTCTGGATAAGGGTGTCTGCTAAATAATGTAAACGTATTACAATTTGCATAGTATTGTCTCTGATTTATTAGTCTGCATATATCCTATTTTAATTATTTTACCCGTTAATGCTCTATCTGTTACTATTTAGTTTGAATACTTATTTAGCTTCTGTATAGTTGAAATATTACTATAACCATATTCATTTCATAACTTTAGTTTCATGCTTACATGTATCATCTAACGACGATGGGTCCCTTTTTGAGTCTTGGTCTTCCCAAGAGCTTTTCCCTTTCCACTGCTCATTTGGGATTGGCCTCAAACACCTCAGCTTGCTTAGCAGGTCATGTTTACGCCCCCATCTGTAGTGCCACTGCAACAGCGCTGAGACAATCTGTCTTGTAAAACTTGCTATACCATTACGTTTCTATTTCAATTTTTATCCTCACCCGTTTCCTTCTTGCATCTGTCTTGTTGTAATTTGATTTTGTGTGTGGTTAGGCCTCATCCCTGCAGTCCTCCGTAGTTTGCCTGCAAAACAACAAACTCACACAGATGATGTGCAGGGGACGTTTTCTGTAAATTGCAGCTGCTACTAGTCTAACAATGAGGTAGGTAGAGATCTTACCAAATCCGGAGTATTCCTTTCATCTCAATGCTATTGATTTTCTTTGCAAAAGGCTAATTTGGAAGAATTTCTGAATTCGTTTTAAGCCTAAACTGTAAACTAATGCACTTAGCTGAGCTGACCAAAATCTAACGAGGCTTTAAGACTTGCTCAAAGGGCTTGTTACAAATAATCAGGACTCTGGTTAAAAAAACCAAAACCACAACATTGTTAAGGGTCAAAGTCTCAGTGCAATTTAACAGCATTAAGTTGAAAACTACAAAGAAGCAGTCAGGTTGCATTAGAACCCGCTACTGAACTGTAGATTTAGGGGCACATTCTGATACAGTTATACAGTACACATATATTCTGGTACAGCTAAAATCCAGTGTTTCAAATCTTCACATTCACATCTTTTATCCTTGCATCTCTCGCATATACAGGTATGCTCGGTTTAACGTCCATCTAATCAACGACCGCTTACTTTAATGACTGATGTCTTAGGAATTACAATAGGGAAATAAAAATCTGCCCTAAATCAACCTTATTCATGTCTGAATGACAGAAAACTGGGACGAACATACCCTTGCGACACCCACTGACAGACAAGAGAATCGCAGAAAGAAAACAAGATGGAAACATTATATTTTCGTTCACGATGTGTGTTTCGAATTTAATGACAAATAAAAAGCTATGGATTACTGTATTGTACAGTACTCTACTAAAAGTGTTTTTTTTTTTAAAATTACTGTTATTGTTTAAACAGAAACACTGTGCAAATGACTGTCCATTTAGGTCAGCGTCCTGCCTTACAGAACGTAACGAGGACGTTAAACGGTGCATACCTGTACAGAATAAACATTCCAACAAAACATTTCAGCAAATCTTGGTTGTCCATGGATCTAACACACAAAAGAAGCAAACAACAACCCTTATTCATCAAAACTGTCACAGAAACTGTTCTTTTCAAAAGTCCCTTATTTACATCACCCTCCCTAGCATATTACATAAAGAATTTTAGAATCATAAGAATATCGTTTACATCAATTACAATCAAACTTAACATGCACATGTACTGACATTACAGGAATCATGCCCCAGGTTACAACCATTATTATATGACGCACACCAAATTTACCATAATAAAGCATCATTTACATGAAACACGAGACTATTACAAATATCAGACAAAGAAAACACAGAATAAAGGGAACAGAAAGGAAAGAAAAAGCTGTATGAAAGGTTTAGATTTCCTAATCAGTTAACTGTATTGTGGCAGCATTTAAACGCATTTACTAATCCGATTCCGGGGTTTAGGTAGGTTCTAATTTGAATAACATAATGACATGGAGATGAATTACAAAAAAAATAAACCTGTAACACAGTAGTTTGGGACTTAATTGACATAAGCTAGAAAGAAAGTTGTCTATAAATAAATTACAAAACAATACAA
The DNA here is from genome assembly GCA_036873895.1 of Parotocinclus cabessadecuia. Lineage (NCBI taxonomy): Eukaryota > Metazoa > Chordata > Actinopteri > Siluriformes > Loricariidae > Parotocinclus > Parotocinclus cabessadecuia. The sequence goes on from JAYJMA010066380.1 coordinate 3,432, forward strand.
AACCCTAAATCAGAAAAAGTTGGGGCCGTATGGACAATGCACTCTTACACACACGCACACACACACACACACACACACACAGCGCTCCTTACATTTCCCTTTTTTATTTAATTGCAGACAGTATTTCGTTATTTTTGTTTGGTCAACTTTAGGCCATTAGTTAATATACTGCTCACAAAAATTAGGGGATATTAGGGAATATAGTTCTGCGACATTCATTTTGAAATATCCTTTAATTTTTGTGAGCAGTATAACCATCTATTCCTGCATTCCAGGCCTTCAAAACATTCCAAAAAAGTTAGGACAGGGGCAATTCAGATCTAGTAACGAGCTAAAAAAAAAACTAACTGATGATGTGATTTCAAACAGGTGACGTCAAAAATGGATTTTATCATCATGATTTGGTACAAGGCCAGCACCCAAGAAAGGCCGAGTCTTTGTGGAGCAAAGATGACCAAAGAATCTCCAGTTTGTCAACAAATGCGTTGTACAAACAATGTAGGTCACAGAAAAACTGGAAGATATTTGCATATTTCTCCATCTATAGTGCATAATATCATTAAATTATCATTAAATGATTCAGGGAATCAGGGGGATTTTCAATATGTAACGGTCGAGGGTGCAAGCTCAAACTGCAAAGGGGTGATCGCCGCTCCCTCAGAACCATCATTCATCAATAGCTGGCATAATCACGGGCAAGAGATTACTCTTGACAAAGCTTTTGTCAAGCACCACAATACGGAGTTACATTCACAAATGCCACTTAAATCTTTACTGTGCATAAATAGGCCTCAGGTTAACCGCATGCAGAAGCACCATCGACCACTCCGACCTTTAAGGCATCTAGGATGGACCATCACACAGTTGAAGCGTGTAATGTGATCAGATGCATCAGCATTTTTTAAGAGGATGCCGTGTGCACTGTACCAAAGACAAATTGGGCCATCCAGACTGTCCAAGCAAGTCCAAAAGCCAGGGTCTGTCCCGGTATGGGGTTGTGTCAGTGCCCTTCGGCAAAACTCATTTACACTTCTGTGATGGCGGCATTAATGCAAAAAAGTACAGTAAGATCTTGGAGCAACATATGCTGCCTACAAGATGTTGCACCCATTACAATGCTATGGCTATAAAAGAAGAAGGTACTGGTATTGGACTGGCCTGCCTGTAGTCCTGACCCATCTCCAACAGCTGTTGTACAGCTTAAGAAGTGTTTGTCGGGAAGAATAGAAAAAAAAAATAGCTAGAAACACTAAATCGCTTGGTATCCTCTGCGCATCAGATTTTAAGTGCGGGGGAAAAGGTATGGCAACATTACCAGGAATGGATGCTTATACAAACGAACTGAACCAGACCAAAGCTGAAATATCTCAGGTTCATACTGTCTGTAATGAAATAAAAGAAAGTAAATGTAAGATACACTGTTTTTTGTGTATTATCTATACTGTGTCAACCTTTTCTGATTTGAGGTTGTAAAAAATCCAGTTCTACTCACATGCCTGGTCATTACAATAGGAGCACGTCTCATTTCTACACATAAAATCATACAGTACAGAAATATCACGGATACAAACATCAGGTATAAATTTGTTTCTTACACAACAATGCAGTGAAAGACGTAAGAGAGAGGATAACGGCAGGGCAAACGTGGATTTATACAGTAATGTAAAACTGAGATTAGAATGGATCATGTTTATCTTATTTAAATAACCGTTACATGCTGTGCTTTGCTCTCATAGGCTCTTCACTGAATTCTCGCTGTCACTGTGTGAGGGAGAACTGATCCTGCTCGATGGGTTTCTTGACCCAGGCGCCGAGCCCCGCTTTCTGGAAAGTCTGAATCAGAGTCTGCTTGGCCGTGTGATAATCCGAAGCACCCTGTTTGGCCTCGTGGTACGAAGCAGGTCGTACCGCATTTATCCTCATATTCTGTGAGAGCTGGGAGAGACAACACAGAACACAGCGGTTTACACCACTGTTATTATTCTTACTTTTAATAGTATATTCACTCGAACGTCAACGCTGGCATTGAAAACCCAGGACGACTTTATAAAAGCAGCGCAAGACCATAAGCTGAACCTTGGTATGTAGGCGAACCCAGCGGCTATACAGGGCATGTTTGCAGAGGTGAGATGGTCGACCCAGATCGTCTTTCCCTGTGGTGGCGTTAATGACTTCTAAGCCCTGATCTTCCACCGTCCAGTTCACGCTAAAGTTGGGAGCTTTACCAGGCTGCCGCGCCTCAGCATTACTGATACCTGCACACAAGGAGATTATAAACCGCTTAGAATAAATGTTTGCGATCGAGTACGTTTTTTTTTTTTTTTTTATCAAATGCTTATGAACCCTAAGCTGAGCTTGCAATGCAAATGTTGGGTGGTACTGACATGGGGCATCCCATCCAGGAAGCATGTTCACCTGTGCTCAAAGAAGTCCAAGACAGGTTCCAGTCCAAACGGGACATTTTCACTTATTGTTATTTAGTAGAAGCCAGCAGCTTAAAACAGTAACAGTTGGGTCCCTGATCAAGGCCTTAACCCATTATTTCTTGAATTCGCTATGGATAAGGGCGTCTGGTAAATGCTGTAAATGTCAGAACGTCCATCACAAGGCAGGGTAGGGCCAGGCAGGAAGGCACTGCTTCTGGGTCTGGGTATTCATTCTGGTTTCTGATTGCATCTAAGCTCATCTTGCTCGTCTTCCTGAAGGCAATACTTTGGCTAGTAAGGTAGTCAATTAACATTTGTACAGATGTTTGACACGATTCTATTACATGAAGTAAATATATTGCTCATAAAAATGAGGGGATATTTAAAAATGTAACGTCTCATAATGAAATATCTCATTATTTGTGTGAGCAGTGTAACTAAAATTTAGTATTTAATTACTACATTTATATTTACATTATTTAGCAAACGCCTTTATCCAGAGCAACTTACAATTAATACAGTCTTACAATCCAAACAATTAGGGGTTAAGGGGCTTGCTCAGGGACCCAACTGTGAACCCTGGACCTTCTGGTCCAGTCCAGTACCTTAACCACTAGACCACAACAAAAGTAGATTATTTATGCACAGGTACAAAAAGCCTTATAAGCCTTATAATCACATCCCAGATGCACCCTTCATCCATGTTAGCGCACCATTTACATTTCTGACCATAAAACATAAACAGAAGTGAGAATGGTAAAACAAGTGGCCTACACCCAGACTCACTAGAGTCACCACATTATACCAAGATATATAAGATATCTAGATATATACAATACAGCCTGGTGAATTCGTAAGATTTGTAAACTGTCCATGAACAGCTAGCAATCATTACCACTGAGCAGGGGTTTGTTGAGCGTAAAGGGTGGTGGGAGCTCCTCCATGTCTGCTACACGCTGGTACATGGCCCTGGAGAGGTGATCGGCATGATACAAACTGCCCAGAATTATACTGGACAAATAGATGGGTGCTGAGAAATAGCTCATCAGAGAACCCTGCACACCAACCACATTCCATCTGTAGGAGCAGAAAGAGACGAGTTCAGACAAAGAGATCAAGGACTATCATGCTTTAAACACGGAGAACTCTATTCGCTCTGCCATGTGAAATTAAATTAACGAGGGAAAGACTAATCAACACGGGATGTCTATTACTGTTTATTTAAACCATTTAGTTTAAACGATTTAGTTAAACACTATTAGTTCAACTTTTAAAACTCTGTAATGATTATTACTGTTTATTACTTTTTATGTTGATTTAGCAATTTCTAAGTCTGAGTATAAGCAGGAGAATCAAACTTACTTCTCTCTCCTGTCTAACGTTGCCAGATGTGCGCTAGATAAACCCAGTACGGAGTATTACACACTTGGGCAGAGGGAATTCTCATAACGGATATTCAGTCCAGCTGGCAAAGCAACTCTGCTAGCTACATTCTCCTTTAAACTGTAAACGTTAGTTTGCCTGGCCAGCAGAATATGCCGATTCACGTTAATAGTAGTAGTAGTAGTAGTAGTAGTAGTAGTAGTAGTAGTAGTAGTAGTAGCCCAATAGCTGTTCTGCTAGCACTGTTCAACTGTCCACACTGTGTTTAATCTGGGCACGTGGGAACTGCACGAAGCGATCACACTAGTCAAACGAACAGGACAATGGTGGTTATACATACACCATTATTATATATTCTTATTATTTGTTCCCTATAATGTGTAACTCCCGGGCTAAACTACTTACCAAAATTTGCTTAATATCCACGGTTCCCTCATGTGCCTAATTACTGTCAGTCCCTTAATAACCATGTTGTGTTTTGGATGCACTTTGAAAAAGCCAAATCAGGTCTAAGCTTAATTATTTAACATTATTATGGTCATAAATTTGCTTAAAGCAGTTGCTGTTTGAAGAATAAAGATCAAGAATGTAAGAGCTGGATGTGTAACTGGTGTGTGTGTGTGTGTGTGTGTGTGTGCGTGCTTGTGTGTGTAATCAGAGCTCTAATCAGCTCCTTGCGGCGGCTGTGCAGAGGATTCGGTCGAGTTATTACATTATCATACTGTGGAGATTAGCCAATCAGCAACTTCAACAACACCGAGACGTTTGCGAGTGAGTAAAGGCAGAGAGCAGAAATAGCACAGCACCTGAAGTCATCAGCAACATCATCAATACCAATCACGGTGAGAGGGAATACGAAGTAACAGCTGCCATCCACACACTTAATAATGAATCACATGATGTGACGTGTTTGAGAGGCCAAGGGTTGCTGATATCTTTCAAAATGTCTTCCGTTTTCATTCTACAATCATCGCTTGGCATTTTTAAAAGTATTATTAATATTACTTTCCAAGTAACCGTTAGTCATTCATTTAACTGGTAGTATTAAAGGAATTTGTAAGTCGCTCTGAATAAGGGCTTCTGCTAAATGACATTAATGTAAATGTCACTGATGCAGTGCCAGATGATCCACTAGCTAGCTTCCCTCTCCCAGAGCCAGTTGGGAGGACTCAAACCCACGTACGGCAGTCCGAAATATAGAAATAGCTACACAGAAACCATGATGTTACAAAAACTGTGAGAGACTGTACAAAGAGTTACAAAGTTTAATCAGCATAAAGATTTGCTGCCTTTGAGCCTAATGTTAACAAACAGCAAATACTTACCGTTTCATAATGATAATAACACATCAGTTAGTGATGTCATACCTGGCGATTTTGTCACTGCAGGACATCGTGAGCAGTCTCTCGCCTTGCAGGACTCCGTCCCAAGTCTGGATGGTGTTGCTGGAGCGCACTGGGATTGTGCCTTCGCCCGACTCGATCTTGGTGCGCAGCTGCCCTCTGGCTTTTCTGTTCGGGTGCCTGTCACCCTGATCTGCATCAGGAAACAAAGTTTGAACACCTAAGACACCTGAGACCGGCTACACTCATAGCAAGTGCACATACAAGCTTCTATACTGCCCACAAAAATCTGAGGACATTTCATTAGGGGATATTTCCATACACTTGCTGTTAAGAGTACTAAATACATTAATTAGGGCTGACGAAGTTAAATTACCAATAACATAGTGCTGTATTGTATAATGGCTATTTTAATGTCTATCACAATTCTGCTGTTTGTGGTGGAGTTCAGTCACGCCTGAACACAACAATAACCTTCATGGTTGTACTTTTAATTTTGTTGTTTTGGGTACACAGCCCTCTCACACACACCTTAAAGATTTATGAAGTCTGCAACACTGCGATGTTCAGCTACTTGTGAGGCACGTAGGAAACACAGAGGCAGCTGATGTTGTTTTCGATGCTCAAGCATCTAAACCCACATCTTCATCTTCACAAGTGGGACTGAGCACAGAGCGTTCAGATTTGTGAAACGAAATACACCTTGGGGGTCAAACATGCTTAGGGCACAATACAGATCACCTAGTGCGAGTACAGCAGAAGCTGTTTTTTTTAAATATGAAAGCATCTAATAGAAATATATAATTAATAAGGTAATCATGACAGTACAATCTGCCAGATATGTCCTACAGAAATGTTGAAGTGATTCAGCAAACAAGACAAATTTGTTTATAGGGGTCCACTTTTATGTCTGTCCAGTGCTAGTTAACGGAAATTGATTATTTATGGTAAAGAAGGAAGCAATAATATTTAACTAAAACTATGGTAAAATAAGCAATGGGCATAGAACGGAACTGATGTGATTTTAACTGAATAAGTTTAATCGATGGGATCCAAGAGTATGTCGTCAAATCAAAGCAAAATCTTGATCTGTACTGATGATTCTGGCAAACGCTTGCCAAATAAGTGTTGCTGCTAAGTACGCCGATTCGTATTTGGACCGGAGTTGAAAAGAACAGAAATGAGCTGAAACGATTGACTGGACGCTCTGCCCAAAACTATATTTGATAAAGTGTAAAGTGAATAAGCGGGGTCAAACTATATTGTAAAGATGTGCGCTGAAACACAATGGCACACCTTCAACAGCAGTCTCGTGTGGGGAAAAGATACGAGCGTCTCCGCAGGGCGAGGTGCTGATGTATAGGTGGAACTGAACTCCGTCTTTTAGTTGGTAGCCATTCTGTTCACACGGCCGGAATACAGACCTTTCGTGATCCTCGGGGTTGTTACTGCATACACGCAAGGTCACAGAAATGGCACAGGCACATGAGCTGTAAAGCATGGAAGTTTAGCATGTTCGGCACACGCATGTATTACCTGGCTATTCACTATGCACTCGTCAATCACTTGGTACACCCCCCTTGTTTCTACACTCAATGTCCTTTTTATCAGCTCCACTTACCATAGATGCAAACTGCAGTTCTACAATTACAGACTCTAGTCAATCTGGTTCTCTACATAGTCTGTTCTCTAATGGACAGGACCTCTGACTCATTTTACATTTTAATTAAGTACAATTATATAATTATTACAGTTAGCATCCATGCCACCAATGGAGGATGGGTCCCTTTTCTGAGTCTTGGTCCTCTCAAGGTTTCTTCCTCCTAAATAAGGGAGTTTTTCCTTGCC
>JAYJMA010066391.1:0-10430 GCA_036873895.1 Parotocinclus cabessadecuia
AGCCCATAAGATATAGTGCACTGTATGCATAAGGAGGGGAGAGAGAGAGAGAGAGAGAGAGAGAGAGAGAGAGAGGGTGTGAGAGAGAGAGAGAGAGAGAGAGAGAGAGAGAGAGAGAGAGAGAGAGAGAGAGAGAGAGAGAGAGAAAGTTAGGGGACAGACAGCATTAAGCATGATTGAGTCCTGGTAGACAGAGCAAGCGAGAGAGAGAGTGGAAGGTTGGAGAAAGCATGGCCTTTTAAGCGCATCTTTAAAACAGAGCAGACCCGGTCATATGTCTTTCTGCATTATCCCACAATCAGATAAAGTGAGAAAGGAGGAAGAGATGGTGTGATAAGGCAAACAGCGCAGACAAAACTGACGAAGAGGTAGAAGAAACTCCTCAAGTCAGTGACAATAATCAGACCCTCATGGTCTGCAAAATCAGATTAAAAATATGCAGGGTTAAGGTTTTTTGAGTTTGTTTGTAAGAAATCAGTTACATACAAATTAATATCCATCATTTGGAAAAGCAGACTTTAGAAAATGCTCCAAGCTCCACAACTTTGAACCAATCACATCAATCAATATATTTTTAAATAAACTCAAGGTAGAGAATTATCAGATCAGTGGTTTAAAAGTTATGGGGCCAATACCTGCTGTATATTTAATACATATTATTATGTTTCACTGAAAATTATGACTGAAAAATGTTTGGCTGGATTTAATGTCTTAACTTGTTTGGTTAGATTTGGATGTGCACTGGGTTACGAAAGTCTGATCACTGTTTTTCCCCCCTTTAATCCTCAGCATGACAGTTTGAGTGACAAGTTGAATTTTTGTTAAGAAAAATGGGAATCATGTCAGAAAAGTATGCATTTTGACAGTGAATTCTCAAGTATTCGTTGGGTCATTAGCCTGCTGAAAGATGATATCTCTTGGTACTTTTGAAATGCTTTATGAGCTTCCAACTCAGATCTACAACATACATAGCATCAGGGAATCTCCTACATACATATCAGTAGTGTTGTAGTCAAGACCGTAAGTCCAAGTCAATTCGAAGACGTTCAGTAGTCAAATCCAAGTCAACACCAAAACTGGAAGTGTGTGAGACTGAAACTAGATTAAGATTTTTCATTATACAAGAAAAAAAAGAAAATGCAATTAGTGTATAATCCACTTTAAATTAATTGTGTATAATATAATATAATGAATAATAAATAATAATATATTGAATAATACATTTTGTAAAATATAACATTAAATTATATATATAAGAAGGAAAAGTTTAATTTATATAGCACCTTTATCAAAAAAAAGGTAAAATAATTTTCACAACATAAGAGAGACACAGTTCAAGACAAGCAGACACATTAAACATTAAATAGAGGAAAATGGAAAAGTTTTTAGAAAAGATTTCAATTCTTTGATAGTTGAAGCAGACCTAACAGACAAGGGAAAAAAAGTTCCACAGGGTGAGAGCAGCCACAGCAAATGATCTCCCACCTATGGAGGAAAGCCTGAACCTAGGGACAAAGAGAGAAATATATATAGCCTCAGATTTATATTATTATATTATTATTATAGTATCATCTTAGTCAAACATTGGCAATGTTATTTAGAAGCAAAATGGTGGTGTTTATTCTGTCTATATTCCTCTGTCAAACATGATCAGAAATCACCGCATGAGGTCAGCTGACTATAGCCAACTTCCATTTGATAAATTCCATCCATTCATTATCTTCTGCTTAATCCACACAGGGTTTCCATCCAGCAACTCTGGCTGCAAGGGCAGGAACAACCCTACATGGGGTGCCAATCTATCAAAAAGCATACACACAGTCAATCACACAGTCACACACTAAGGGCCACTTTAGAGACAACAGTTAACCTAACTCGCATGTCTCTGGACTATGGGAGGGAGCCGGAGTACCTGGAGTAAACCCACACAGACATAGGGAGGACATGCAGACTCCACACAGAAAGGACCCAGGCCGCTCCACCCTGGGATTGAACCCGGGACCTTCTTGTTGTGAAGCAGCGGTGCTACTCACCGAGCATATACCTAATTAAGTAAGATAATTGTGGTATTTGTATACGTTTGTGTGTCACAATGCATGTTACAATGTCACAATGTTACTGGTAGCTAATGATGTTTTGCTTTACATTTTACAAGCCACGAAGGGATAACTAAGGCACATGCGGTGCAAAAATTGGTGGGACCTGGGCAGTTCAGGGATTTAAAATCCCAATCTTACAGCTGCTAATGCAGTAACTACTGAGGCATCACTCTACAATCAATTTTTTTCGTGTCAAACTACAAAGTAAAACTTACCGCCATGTTAAATAGCTTATAGGCTGGAGAAGTGTGGTTAAGCGAGAGCTTATGGGACCTATATTAAATGAGTTCTTGCGTGCTTGGGCTTAGGCCTGGCCTAACCTTTTCGTTAATCGAACGCATTACGTGGTAAACCCGATCGAGTACGATCCTCAAATCGGTAATTAAACGTGCAGGTTTCCTGGACAGGGCCGTGAATGGCTGCTCAGGCGTTTTGCTACACAGTGCCTGGACTTGTTTTCATTGGCTATATATAGCGTGGCCGACTCCTGTGCAGACAGAATACTAATGAGCTCGCTGCAAAGCCCGAGCCTCAACCCGAGCGGATAGCAAGTGGCAGCCTCATCTTTCTGCACCGTTAACCTCATACACTCTCGCGCACGCACACACTCGCGCAGGCGTGCGCGCTCTCAAACAAGCATACGCACTTCATCGCCGAGGGTGTCATAATCTCCCAGCCTAATAATGTTCATCTCTATTCAACAATATGGTTGGGGGAATGAAACAAAGACTCCGGTGGGCTTTCCAGCCACCTGTTTAGATGCGAGACTCGAATTTTGTACACGAGAAGCTGAATGGGAACGGCTAAATGTTACAAAACGCTTCTGTGCTTGGCTGAGGTGGCGCACTGCTAAATAAAATATGCTATGAAAAGCCATGAAAGATGCCTACAGCTGGGCTGTGTGCTGCACAGGCACAATTGGCCATGTCTGAGAGCGGGAAGGCTAGATGAGGGCTTACCTTCCTGTTTTTAAATGCGGCATCTGTGCCAGTTATGTTAAACAGACTCTGGTATTATTACTTAAGTTACGTTCCAGAACCACCCGCGATAAACGAAAATGCGCAAAGTAGGGACGCTATATTTCTTTAAGTATTTATAAACTATTTTAGCCGTAGAATTAGCAGAACGTTCGGGTTTCATCGTAGGGCTTGAATCAATTCAGTCTATAATGAAAGCTTCACAAACAGCGAACACAAAACCGCAGATAAAAACTCGTCACGTCGGGAAGTAGTTAGGAGAAGTTCTTACTTCTCGTTTTTGGTGAGTATTCATCCGCTGAGTAAATTCGCTATTGTAGTTTTTAACTGTTGAATAATCAAGCAACACGCTGAAGTAATGGAACGTTTCTCTTTACTTAACACTCCATACATCACTCTCGTATCACACATGCTCCGTCTGTACCGAGCTTCCAGCACCTCATATCCTACATACTGAGTATAAACAACAGCTATTTACTGTAAATCCTCATATTTTATCATTTATAACACTCATTTATTGTTAGAATTAACATTTTTTATATTTTTTTATACATTTTGTTTTTTTTCATGTAAAAGTTCCGCAAAAACCCAGGAAAGAACGAAAATCCACTATATATTTTTTCCATTCATATTTCTTGAAAACCTGTGAAAAGCGCGAAGTGGCGAGGGAACATATATAATCAAATAAATATATATATATGAATTGTCCAGTGAGAATTGTACAATAGAACAACCCTACAAATTGGATGACACCCTAAATAAAACACTAAATAATATAACAAGTGTTATATCAGAAACATATTGTCTTGTCAAAGTCTTATCCGAGTGATTATTCTGATCTGATTTTGCTTATGACGCTTTCATTGTAATTTTTAAAGATTTCAGATTCTAGCCTCTCGTGCCTGTTTGCTTTTCTACTTATGCTTATGGATACTCCTGGTTTTGACCTGGCTTATTGGTTTATTACATTTTGCGTCCATAAACCTGCATGTGGCTTACATGTCAGCCTTTCTTTCAGCTGTTAAGGTGGTTTGAGCATCTCCACTAGGAGATCTGTTGCTGCTAAAGGGATTATTTCTACAGTTGGTTTGAAGCGGCAGGAATCTCCGGCATGTGCGACGTAGCGGAATCTAGAATGACCTTCTCAGCTTTTGTTCCTTTCAAAAAGTTCAAAAGTTCCTTTCAGTCTTATTTGACGAGTTCCTTGTCGCCTTCCGTTTCCACCTCTTTTTTATTCCTTAATCTGTGTAGTTAGCTCTCGTAAATCTTGCCACGATGCCTGGAGTTTACTCAAGGTTTGAATATGGCATTGCACAGTACACAGGAGAAGAAAGCATGAATAATAAGGTAATGTCTACAAAATGAGGTGTCTAAATAGGTATATATACATATTTAAATCTTCCCGGACAACCTAGAGTCTCACAAGCTCTTAACATGGTTGCATGTCAGTCTGAATCCCATCTGACACGTAATGGGTTCTGCATTAAAATAGCCAGGCCTCTGTGAGCCAATATGAAACCACCGCACAGATTAGGAGGGTAGCTGACTAAATGCAATGGGATCATAATTAGAGAGGAGAGAAAGAACAAGCCTGGGTATTTTAAATTAAAAAAGAAAACCATGACACTTCATAAAAGCACTAAATCATCTGCGCTTACATGTCAGCATTCGGCTGAAGCGTGGGCATTAGGCGAGGAGTTTTAATATTTGGAACCACATAACGTCCACGTGACAAGAAGGTCGGGTCGGTTACATAGCAGGCGCCTGCGAATTGATGGTTTACAAATGTGTTAAAGCAGGGCCGAGAAATTTTCACATTACCCTCCAAATGCCATGGAGCAGGCTGATATTGGAAATCGCTAACCTTAAAGCACATGATCTGGGTGAGGGATCGGAACGGCGTAAAGGTGACAATGTAGGCATCAAAACCGCGAGCACAAGCCATTAAACAGAAGAAGGCGTAAATTTGGTTTTCGCCATAATACTTTTCTTTAAAAGGTCAGCTTTGTGGCTGCTGTAAAAACACCAATCCAAGGCAAAGGGTCTGTCCTGGCGACCAATTACGTTCAGGCTTAATCTTCTGTAGCACGTCGGCAAACTACAGGTACGCTCCGATGTTGATGACCATGCGATCACCATGCAATCAGAGGACAATAAGTTACAATAGGAAATACAAATACAAATCTTTCATGTCCTTCATGTCGGCGTAGGAACAGTGAAACAAATTTAGTTCCGCAAGGCAATTCGAATTCCAATCTGTATCAAGTCGGGAATCAAATTTCATTTTAAAGGTAATGTACATAATATTCATCTGTTTCCAACCTGCAAATGATTGTTTTTATGGATATATTCGTTATATAATTAACATTTAGAAAGCATAAATAAAGCAAATGTGCAATAATAATAATAATAATAATAATAATAATAATAATAATAATAATAAAGAAAGGAAATGCCACGGTGGTTAGAATTAAACTGAAAATCAAACTAAGCATTTGAGGCCCAAACTGTTTAAGTAAACCAGTGTTCAATTTCTGAGGTCCAACTGTAACTCCCTTTACCGGTCATTTCCTCTCTTGCTTGTTAGCTCTTATTTGGATCTTTGGTACTTATTTGTTTCTTTTTCAGTTGATGTTTTCAAAGACTTTTTTGTGTTTTTTTAACAAGCTATAAATGGTGTTCATGAGTCTGTGGACCTGTCCAATTGTAAGTAAGTAGTGCTTCTTTATTTGTTTTATTTAACCCCCCAACACATACCCACACACACACACACACACACACACACACACACACACGCACACACACACACTCAATGTATATTCTCTATAACCTACTCACAGAAATTAAGGGATAGCCCAAAATGAATCACCTAATTAAATACCCCACTGGTTCACACGCACTGGTTGCATCTCTGTTTTATCTCTCTGATCTTCCATGTTGTTGATAATACTGTCAATCAACCCATTCCTGGCTTCCATCAAACAAAAGTATCAGGTCGAGAATACCATCCTCCAAGTGGTTTCCCTGGACAGGTTCATAACAGAGGATTACTGTATTGGTCTAGTCAAAAATATTGTGAATTTTATTCAGTGCTATCTCTGACACATTCACAAATGGTTTGCATGCAGTTTTTCTTGTGAAAGTATTTCCCTTCATATTTACATGACAGTAGCATCAAAAAGTTATGTCTCTATATAAATGCCTGGGAAACGTCCATCTCATTCATGGCCCGTCTCATTCCATACCTGTAATGGTTATGTGTGTGGGAATGGTCTCTGGCGCAGGACGGGTTGCAAAGAGGCATTCAAGTTACAGCCGCCTGCTACGTCCTTTGCTCAGAGATGATCACATCCAGCTGAGATAAGAGCAAACGGACCATGTCATGATGTCATAAATGTACTGTACATCTGTCTCAAACTTTACGCTCAATCAACGCTCTGATGGGAATCAGACGACAGCGCAGTTCGGATTGGATGTGAAATGCAATTTACTGTAGGGTTACTTAAGTCTCTGGCATTTCTAGAGCATTTGAAGAACACATGCGTGAGCACCTTTCAGGCAGAATGTTAATACAAAATGCAAGAGAAAGAGCTTCCTGTTTCCTTAGAGTGCATTTCCTGAATGACTATTTCAATTATAGCCAAGCCTTGAGCAGTAAGAATAAAAATATGACAAGATATAACATCAGAGCCACTTTGAAACATAAACACAACAACACGTATTACAGGGATAAAATGTAAAATAATGATGTGATCATTCAAGAGCATCCACACAAGCAGTGCATCTTGCATTTCCCTTTTTTTAAGTAAAAAAAAAAAAGACATATGATAACCAACAGACGAAAGTATCGCTGTGAGCAGGTACCACCTGGACAGGTCTCTAACAGCACCACAAGATTACCCAGAGCAACAAGTCGCTTTTCTCTTTTCTCTGTAGTGTCGTTTCGATGCAGCTTTACAGTAATCTAGGCCCACAGCTGAAATTTAGAACATATAAGGGAGACAGTGGAACGAAAAAAGGGACAGAAAAGAATCCCGACCTGCATGGGTTACCTAGAAACAATATGTAAGATTAAAAGTGAATAACTTAAATACACACACAGACGTTAAGTGTACAAATCTAAACAAAGAGCATGTTTCAATAAAATAAATAAAATACAACACAATCATATATAAAATTCAATTAATTGACTCAGCATCTAAGAACTTTCTACTTTCAGGGAGTTTTTCCTTTCCACCGTCATCCTAGGTTTGCTCAATTTGGGATTGGCCTTTTAAGATAATATAAGAGTGTAAAGCTGCTTTAAGACAATGCTCCATTGTAAAAAGCGCTATAGAAATAAATTTTAATTCAATTCAATTGAATTGAAGAAGAAAAAGAATAATACTCTCAATAGTCGTACAATATACAGACAGTACTGTGCAAAAGTATTAGGCCATCATTAGTTTGGTTGTTTTAGCAACGGGATAATTTGCCATAATACTCTTTTTCACTGGCATGCATTCCTGTGTTTGTGAGCTTTAGCGTATCTTAGCCTTTTCACCCTCTTCCCCTAATGAAGATGTGTTTTTTTTTTACTGTTACCGTTCCAAAAAGACCATTACAGATCAAGCTTCTTTAGACTGTAAAAGGTCAACTTGGCATCCCGATGAAGCTACCAGGTACTGTGCAAGTGTAAGGCGAGCTCAGACTGAATACTTGCCACTTTAGCCAAAAGGAGCTGTTTTTTTTTCAGTTTTTTTGCTAGTGCATACAAGTTCTATTAAAGACTGATATATAATGATCTATGGCAATGAAACCATCTCTAAAACATGATATCTAATCTACAGTAATGGTGACCTTAGACTTTTGCACAGTACTGTAAGTAAAGCAATACACACCTGCATTTTTGTAAGTGTGTGTAGTTAGGTGAAAGGTTTGCAACCGTTGCTCTGCTCCGCACAGCACTCTCTCTCTCTGGCACTTCTCTCTCTCTCTCCTCTCTTTCTCTCTCTTCTCTCTCTCTCTCTCTCTCTCTCTCTCTCTCTCACTCTCTCTCTCTCCATCATTGTTTAGTAGCATACAAGGAAGGCAGATATTCAATAATCATTACAATCAAACTGTTAGGCCCCTTGCTTGAGTAGATCCTCCTCCCTGTTTGCTCCACTAGAGCTTTGTTTAAAGTGAGGACATGTATTCACACATAATTCTATTTCCCATGATTCTGCTCTACCGGCCAGTCCAGCTGGAACAGCAACAATGCTCCATGATTAATGAGTTGCCTTGGATTTTAACAGTAGGAGAAATGCAGGTACACCCTCGCCCAACTCTGCTAGGTATCTACGCTGCAGGTGCTAATGCACATTAACCTTTTCCGAGTGAAAAATTAAACCGGCTGGCACGGGCCGCCACCTGCACAGCTGTGCTCTTCCCCACTGGTCCATCAATAATGGAAGCTTCCAGAGAAAATGCACCTAATACACTATGTCCAGTGTTTGCCCAGGGTGAAGCTTAAAATACACTTTCTGATCGGTAACAGAGATCGGCGTTACAGCATGAAGCTACGCAATAGAGGAACAACATATATATATGTTGTATATATATATTTTATTAATCATATCCAATCCAGTGCCGGTTAGACGGATAACTTTTATGGCCTGGCGCACCGTTCAGTGAATGCATCGATTATGTTTAGCCATTCTACAATTTGAAACAACGCATACAAGTCCCTGTCTCGCAATATCAGGGGCATACTAATATCTCTAGAGGGATCAAACAAACTGGAACTCGAGCAGTGGCCTTTTGGTGTCATTCTGATCTCGTACGATGTCAAAACATATTGTGCCCCTGCATGCAGATTTTCCCGGCATCTGTTTGACCTTTGGTGTGCCAGATGCCACCTTGTAAGTAGGCTTTTCCCTGTGATAATGCTAATGGCTGTATCAGCTGACATTAGAACCGATCAGAAACAACACGTATAGCAAGCTGTGATGAAAAATGGGTTACCTAAGGGGCATTTGTCCAGACTCGACCCCTGGGAGGGAAGTCCAGATGAGGGGTCATGTTAAGTCCAGTCAAATTTACAGATAAATTATAAAATAACAGCATTTGTAAAAACTATAAGATAAAATATTCTGAAACAGAGAAAATCAGTGAGTATAAGAAAAACTATTAAAGTATTATAAGTTATCTAATTATTATAATGATTTTAAAGAAACAGTTTAAATAGATTAAAAAAAACATATTTGAAGAAAATGAATAAAACAATATAGTAATATATAGTCTATAATAAATTCATCAATACAGGCTGAGTCAAAAGTCATAGGTCGCCCTTTTATTTCAGAAACAAATGAGTAAACTATGTATCTGAAAACCCCATCACGTAATGGGTGAGGGGGGCCGGACATGGTTGCCACCTTGAAAGCAAGTTTTTTTTACAAGAAACGGCATGTAAACAATATGCAACAAGCCTTATTTTCATATATACAAGAAACTCAAAAAGGTCTCTAAACACATCAACCAAGTTAGTACAGACGCCAATCCAAATGAGAGCACATGACCAGTAAGGTACACACACACACACACACACACACACACAAAAGGAGGAACTGGTGCTCCCGCCTTTGCCAGTTGAGGCAACCAGCCATGTATGGACACAATGTCCGAAGGTAAAAAGCAGATTATTATTTAATATTATAAATCATCTAATTTTTAAGACCTTAGTCATTGCAGTGAACTGGTTGACTGGGAAAACAATATATATAAAATGTAAAGAATATAAGTAAGTATTAACATGACTTTATCTAGTAAACAGTCACTTTCTCATGAGTGTTGGCAGGAAAAATTAGTGGACAGTGGTTATAAGCATATGGGGTGAAAGGAGCCTGTGACCCTCCTGACATGCGGCAGGGGGTGTTGTGAGACTAGGGAATTGGATATGGAAGTTGCAGTCCATAAAATAAATTTGTAGACTCTGTGCCCATCACGGCTGTGGACTGACTCTAAACTAAGAGATAATACTCAGTGGATACTCCAAACAGTTTGATTTTGTGTCAATTCGCTCCAGATTAGTGTTTACAAGCACGGGCAATAAAACAGATGGGGTGATGACTCAACGCAGGATACCTGATATAGCGAAGAGTAGGAAGAGGATGTCTAGTGCCTTGACAAAGAGTTTCTCTCTCGAAATTCGACGCACTGTGAATTTTCAAAACTTCTGAGCATGTCCTGTACTTGAGAATGTGCTTGCATTGAAATGACCATGATGTGGCTGTTAAATTCAGCCTGTGAAAATAACCCATGCGCATGCTTCATAGAATTTAATAACCCAGCGAGCGAGAGAGGCGCAGAGATAGCCAGCCATGTGTGTCCTGGA
>JAYJMA010066402.1:0-10430 GCA_036873895.1 Parotocinclus cabessadecuia
TTAAAGATTCAACTTTTTACCCATAATTCTGCTGTTTATGATCTGTAATGAAAAACATTGTATTTTGTTCATGAAAAAAGCTAAATGATCTTAGACTTTTGGCCACTGCTGCAAATATTACTGTAGTAATTAGAAAATTAAGAAATAATAAATGAATGATAGAAAAGATATTAAATTGTAATTAACTGCAAAATTAACAATAATTGAATTTTATTTCATTTAAGTTTTACATTTTCATATCTTGTATCATTTCAGTTTTGTAGTATCTTTGTCTAGTTTTCTATTTTTAATTTTTTCCATTTTTCTTTTCCATATAATTTCCCTTTTCGTGTTTTCCTATTTTTATTTGATTTTTTTTAAATATTATTGAGTACCTTTTTCCTTTTTTGTAATGTGTTTTTTTTTTCTTTTGTCTTTTCTAACGTTTGCTAAATAATTGTCCGTTTCGTTTAACGTTGCACCATTTCAGAATGTCCTGGCACTTCTGAATAGACTTGCTCTTGATTTTTTTTTTTTATTTGTGACTTATTTTTGAGTTTAACTGTATAATACTAACTCCAACTGAGCAGGATGAAGTGTGGTCAAGAGTGAGTTATTTGAAATACTTCTCATTTGTAACTGCTGGTTTTGCCCATCGTGTTCTGACCATTTTCATATCAGTTGTATGCAAAGCAGATCCCGTACACCTGCTGCACTTCCCTGTCTAGGGCAGGTGAATGACCTTCTACTGCTCTGCTATGCTCTGCTCTGGTTGGCTGCCGGGAGCTGTTGTTGAGTATAACCTGGATCGTCTTTCAGCTGTGGAGGTGTTCCCACGCCCAGTGCGTACATAAAACCCTCGCCCTCTTTCCTTTATCTCTGTAAGTGAAAATGGCAGCCGCAGCCACCATCTCAGTGGACGAGGAGCACTTCTGCTGCCCTGTGTGTTTGGACATATTAAGGGATCCGGTGACTATTCCTTGTGGCCACAGCTACTGCATGGAGTGCATCAAAGGCTACTGGAGGAAAACCGAGCACAAGTCTGGTTTCACCTGCCCTCAGTGCAGACGAGGCTTTAACCCGAAACCTGTGCTTGCCAGGAATACAATGCTGGCAGAGCTGGTGGAGAAGCTGAGGGACGTCCGGGTCCAAGAAGTTCCTCAGGGTAAGAGCGTGGACATTGACTGTGATGTGTGTCAGGGAAGAAAGCGGAGAGCTGTGAAGTCATGTGTGAAGTGTTTGGCCTCCTACTGCGAGGTTCACCTCAAACAGCACAACGAACGGGACCGGACCAAGACGCACAAACTAACAGAAGTAACCAAGCAACTGCACAAGCGAGTGTGTAATCAACACGGCCGACTATTCGAGCTCTACTGTCGCACAGACCAGCAACTGATCTGCAGTGTTTGCGTGAGCGATGGACACGGCGGACATCAGACCGTGACAGCTGCTGAAGAGAGAAGTGAAAAGCAGGTAGAGTTTTTCAGTGATCCATAATGGCTAAAACTACACGCATACAGACCAAAAAATTATAGCTTTGTATCCATCCATCCAACCCATTTTATTCTTACTGTCTTCTCTAAAATCACGCTCCTATTTATATTTGGCTTAAGATCACCCGTATTCTTAAGGAGTCTTAAAAATACAAGGTAACGTGACAAAAATGGCAAATTCCACATGGGAAAAGATGAAGCAAGACATTTAAAGAGGCAAAAATTGTAGAGATCACAATGAGATTTGCAGGTTTTGGGATCATGGTTCCAAATCAAACAATCCCAAACCTTGGCCCTGTATGAGAACTGCAAATAAAACCGTTTTTCTTACATATCATTTAGCTTTTGCATGTTTTGTCTTGTCAACTATATTTTACATGTTAATAAACATCCAATGTTGCATTTCAGGCCTGGAAGACATTCCAAAAAAAGTTGGGACAGTAAAGCATTTATCGCTTTGTAATGTTGCCATTCCTTCTCGCAAAACATTTTGGCTCTGAGGATACAAAGTGATTTAGTGTTTCAGGTGTTATTTTGCCGCATTGTTCCATCAAACACGACTTAAGGTGTGCAACGGTACACGGCATCCATTTCTTCCGAAAGAAATCTGGAGTACCAATTTATCTGACCACAATATGTTTCCATTGTGTTATAGTAGTGGTAATGAAGGTTTGATTAATGAATCCCTTACCCATGTGGTTCTTTCACTTATTGATGAATGGCAGTCTGAGGGATCAGAGATCAGTTTAAGCTTGTACCCGTTCCCTTTATCTACTGAAGTTCCTCCTAATTCCTTGAGTCGTTTGATATTATGCATGGTAGGAGTAAAATATGTAAATATAAAAATCCTTTCTTTGAGGTACATTGGCTTTAATAATTTTCCTCACACATTTTGTTCTGGAGATCCTCTACCCATCTTTACTTATCAAAGACGCTCTCCTGGATTTGTAACAAATCGTGATTACAACTAAATATTGACATCACCTGTTTGAAATCACATTAGCACCTGCATTACTGCTAAAATTCCCTCGTCTCAGCTTGTTTTGGAATGCGTTTCCTGAAATGCAGGAATTGATCTGTATTAACAAAGAAATTAAGGTAACCAGAACGAATATAACTGAAACATTTTGTGTTCATACGTTCTGAAATGAAATACTGTGATTTTTTTTTTATTCTGTTGGTATTTTTATCTGCATTTTATACTGTCTGAACTTTTTCTGATTTGGGGCTGTACAACGGCATCTCCATGCTAATAAACTCATTGGAAGAAGGGCCAGGAGTCTTCCTCAAATTCAAGTACTTACAGTATGCTGGAACATTAGCTGGAAATAAATTCTGGTCTTTCTCAAAGTGGACTTGGTGTAAAAAAAGATAATATTATTAAAAAATACTTAACTTCCTAAATATTAATTATTTTAAAGGATCTCTTTTATCTCTGGCATCATGAAAGCCATGCAGTAGCAAGGGATAAAAACCTATGCACTGTTGCCATGAACCTACAGTAGGGTGTTGAATTAGGACCTATGGACCAATGATCCTGGAGGGTCGGGAGACGTCCTGTATTGAGGAGTGTCCCGGAGTTTTACAATACAGCTGCTGTAAAGCCTGATATGACTCAGCTTTTAAGAAATGTGAATTCCAAACAATGTATTGTGAATGAAAGAGGTGAGGAAGGGAGGAGTTTAAATGGAGGATTGTCTCTTACGAATACAGGGATCATATAGGTACACACCAAGTGAACTGTAAAAGCATGTGTGTGTGAATCAGCGAAGCACTATTTTCCTGAATCGCTTAGTACAAAGCGTAGCAAATCATAAAGGGATTGAAAGGTAGGTCTAGCTCATGTGTGAACATTTGCTGGACCCATTAATGATTAACTACAGAAATCCTATCTGGTGCATTAGTCAGTGACGTTCTTCAGTGGGAACTTGTTTCTTATCGTGTTTTCTGCCATACAAAACAGATAACTATGTTTAATACAGTACATACCATTCAGGTTTAAGCAGGTATATGTTTAATTATTTCATTTATCTTCTCAATTTTGTTTTACCATGGTCAGGGTCGTTGTGGTCTGGCACCTATCCCAAATTCATTGGGCCCTGGTAGGCCCCCAAGTCTATATCACCCCAAGGTGTTGCTCTTGCAGCGCAGGGTCATTCCCTCGTCAGGCGGTGCCATCCAAAGTGGCATCAATGACGCCTATTTATTATTTATTCATTTTTCTGTGCGAGTTCTCCACTTTTTGAGAAAAGTATTTAAAAATGTGTGCTTTAATAATGCATGCCAAAGGCATATTTTACCATTTCCCACTTATCCCATGTCATGTTATGTTTCTTCAGGTAATAGAAAGTTAGTTCAAACTGACGTTGCTTACTGAAAGACTTCGTTCAGCCAACAGTTGCATTCAAGCATACAGTCTCCACAGACAAACACTGACAGTGGAATGTGTCAAGCTGAACGACTTTCAAAAGGCCATGGTAAAGTGTTACTTTCTCAGACATTCAGTTAATCTTTTTTTTGACAGTTATTTTTCTGTCCAGATAACCTTGCCTTATAAATTGTATGTTTCCTTATTGTGGAGCGGAACTCTTGATTTTCTAGAGTGAACCATCTGGCCATCTGTAATCACTTTTTGGTTTGGTGAATGGCCCAAAAATATAACCCCAAATCAGAGAAAGTTGGGATGGATATGCAGTATTTCTTACATTCACTTTGACTTTAATTGCAGACGTTATGAACCTGAGATATTTCATGATTTTTCCGGTCGACTCGATTTCATTTGTTAATAAACATACATTCATTTTATGTCCTAATAGTCGTCATGCAAGTAATAGCGTGATAATGTTACTCTGAAAACAGAAGCAGTTAGAAGAGGTCTTGAGGAGATCCAAACAAAGGAGCAAGGACAAAGAGAAGGAGCTTAGGAATATTATGAAATACCTCAAGGTAAGTGTAGTGGGGATGAGTCAAGACGAGTTTGCTATCGAAACCTATTGTTTGATGTTACTCTTCTCAGTTAGGCCCAGTTATTCTTTTCATTGACCTAGACAGTGACGATAATATATTGACGCACATATATTGATTAATATCTAATCTGAGAAGGTAAAAGTTAAACGCAGACTTTTACATGTGTTACAATTCCCAAATAGCAATACAGTACATAGACAGTTGGTTATAAAGCAGAGAACTTATCTGGCATCCTGATGTCCTCAGCGCTCGGCGCAGGCGGTGGAGGAGGACAGTGAGAAGATCTTCACCAAGCTGATTCGCTCCACCGAGAGGAGACACGCTGAGATGAAGGAGCTTGTAAGAGCTGAGGAGAGAGCAGCATTATCTCAGGCTGAAGAGCTCCTGGAGCACCTGGAACAACAGAGTGAAGATCAGAAGAGGAGAGAGAACGAGCTGGAGCAGCTCTCGCACACCGAAGATCCCATCCTGTACCTGCTGGTAAATTTCCAGTGTTTTGCATAACTTTGCTGCTGAACATTACCAAAGTCTGACAGTGTATCATCGTTACTGCTGGGCGGTGGAACCAAAAATTAAAATACATTCAAATTCAAATATTTTCAAAGCTTATACAGCTTTCATGGTATAACAGCATTTTGTGGAGAGGCTGTAGGTTCCTGTAGGTTTACTTTGTCAACAATATTACACTTCTTCAATATTATAAGATATGAAGGAATGAAAGAGGCACGGAATGTAAACCGTAGTGTGCAAACTGCAACGTATTAAAAGCAGAACTAGAAATACCTTTTTGGCCAAAGTATTTTTGACCCAATTAGACATGACTCCAATCTAGTTCTTTAATCATTGCTCTGACAATGGATCATTAATATGATGTGGTTCCACCACCTGCCATATCAATGCCTCGAGAAAATACCACTTGAAAGTGATACCTGAGCCTTTGACTTCACTGTTTCACTGGTGTTTCTGATTGACATTGACATTGAAGCTCTTAAACACGCTCTGCACTCCAATACATGTTCTCTGCTGAGGTGATGAACCAAGTTGCTTGAGTTAAAAGTGGCTCAACTGTGAATCACTTTAGATTCTTTTCCTAAACAAGCAACATGCAGTTACGGTCCCACACTCTGCCGTTCTAAATGAGGAAATCTCGGGTGCGAGATGCAGGGAGTTCCGTGGTGGGAATGCTGGGAAATGTAGTGAGGAAAAGCCTTGGGAGGAACAAAAATGATTTTGTTTTTGTTCTTCACTTTCACCATGTTATGCAGTAAATTATACGAGCTATTAAATATTTACTTAAATAAAATAAGCTTTATGTTAATGGCTATAACGTTACTGTCTTTGGTAGAATACACTGTGATATATACAGTATATGTAAACTCCTTGGTTTACGATCCAGCAAACTTTGGATGGGTTCTTTTAGGAAGGAGCAACGTAATTTGGTGCTGCAGTAGAAGAGGATTATATCCCTTTCTTTACATGCCTTTTGTAAAACCTATTTTGTATTTATTACAGAAATGCAAACCCCTTTGCATTCCCGTTGATGGCGAAGATTTACCAGGAGTCAACATCCATCCTTATTTCTCCCTGATGATCCTAAGAGGAGCCATTGCAGAGCTAAGAGAACGGGTGAACGACATCTGTGACAGAGAATTAAGCAAGATCTCTGACTTAAGTAAGTTGAGCCTCATTCTAAAGTGAAAAAAAAAAAACATATCTGGAGCTCTGACCAATGTAAAATGTGAATGATACTGTAGATAGAGACTCACTCAGAGAGTGAGTTAAAAGTCACAGGACATATCACGTGCTGCGTCATGGACTTTTTGCAAAGGGAGTCAAAACCATTGTTAAGGTTTCTTTGTTGAGGGCGATCACTGGTGTGTCCTTTTTTGAATTTGCCTTTGAGAGATGTGCTGTGCTGTGTGAAATTGGTGATCATTCTGGGTGTCAGTTGTAGGTGGCTGCGTTTCCCGGACAGAATCATCAGTTCCATCGTCGGTTACCTGTGGTTCTGTCTTTCTGTGTTGTTGACTTCTGAACCACAGGAGATATTACAAATCTGATGGCGGCAATCAACTTCTGATGCAATTCTGATGCTTTTGATATTTTACGTGACCACCTTCCCATTGGGGGGGGAAAAAAAAAACCTTCCCTTAATCCAATATGGTGACTTTCAAGATGGCGGCCATGTTCCACATATAGCTCACATAGCCCCCTCATTCATTACTTGCTTACTTACACAACCATAACAGTTTCATAAGTGTATTTCATAAGTGTGGATTTCTGATTATTCGGGTTAGATAATGTTACTGATGTCTTAAAGCACGTTTCACATCACTTTTGGATAAGGGCATCTACTAAATACTGTAAATATGAAATGATGTTCCTCCACCTCAGCATCACTGTGAAACATAAACCAGTCCCACCAGTAACTCCCTCCATCATTCAGTTATCAGGAGACGATGAGGATTCATTAACATAAATGTATTTTGTTATTTTTTTTTCACTTTTATTACTAATTTAAATTTTATTATTGATTTAAATACAGTAGTATAATTTACCTAATTTTACTACAACTTAATTGTAGTAAACCCATGGATGGGTCCCTTTTTGAGTCTTGGTCCTCCCAAGGCTTCTACCTTCTTTATTCAGGTAGTTTTTCCTTGCCACTGTCGCCCTAGGCTTTCTCAATTTGGGATTGGCCTTTTAAGATAATATAATATTTGAATGCTGCTTTGAGACAATACACTATTGTAAAAAGTGATATATAAATAAATTTGACTCGGACTATGAATAGTCTGACGTTAAAATTGTAAGTGCTTTTTCTCCCGCTTACTTCACTTAGTAAGGATTGTTTATGTTAGGGGGCTAATAGTGACAGTGGCACATTGTTGTACTAAACCTGAAATTAAAAGGATAAATCATGGCTGGCATAGAAATATTCATAGCATAAGCCCCAATTACCCAGCCGTAACGAGGCTCCAGGTCTCACTCAAAGGGGATGGGTTCCACATTTGAGCTTGGTTCCTCCATAGGTTTCTTCTGTCTCAGTTTTTCCTTGTCACTGTCACCTTTGATTGTTCTATTTAGATCTAGATTTTGTGGCTTTGTGTATATTTAATGCACTATGTAAAATCCTGTGACTTTACTGCTTACAAGGAGTAAGTAGTCAAATTCTTTGAATTAAATTTGAGTCTAAAATATTCCTAATAATAAGCTGTACTATAATGATTCGATGGTTGTGTGAACTACCTCTGGTGGAAAGTCTAGTTCTGCAGGAGTGTGTGCTGTAAATAATAATGAACTCCTTCTCTCCCGTGTGCACTTGCAGTTAAGGACGAGCAGAGCCTCTCAGCCGAAACGACTCCGTCTGGACCTGAAATAGGTACCACGCAACACACACACACCTTCTGACAACTGCTGTGAAATGTGATCTAGAGCATTTTGAAGTAAGCGAAGGACAGTGTTCTGTGTAACACAAGCTGATCACCGCTCACTTTCTATTTATTGTCCTCAGTACCTCCTGCACAAAGTGTAGATCAATCACAAAACGAGCCAAAGACCAGAGCAGACTTCTTACAATGTAAGTCATTTTTCTTATTACAAATTAAAACAACGAGGTTCTTGAATTCAGGGTTCCACATTTTAAAGCGAAGACTTTGCCGGCTTTCCTTAGCTCTCATGTTAATGCCGCTAACAAGTATTGGATAAATAAATAAAGACCTGATCTTTATGTAGATGCTTCAGACAACATTATTAGACCAAATCTCTAAAACAGCAGGATTTGTTTAAAGAAAATATTTAACCACTTACTTGGTTTTGTCCCATGCTTAGCATTATACAACCCCAAATCCAATGAAGTTGGGATGTTGTGTAAAACATAAATAAAAACAGAATACAATGATCTGAAAATCCCTTATTCAATTGAATTCACTACAAAGACTCATTTTGAATTTGATGCCTGCAATACGTTGTAAAGAAGTTGGGTTTGGAAAGACGTTTACCACTGTTACCACTGTATCACCTTTCCTTTTAACAGTCCTCAGTTTGGGAACTGATGACACTAATTACTGGAGCTTCTTACTTGTTGCTCAACAGTCCGGGGTCTCTGTTATCATATTTGCACTTCACAATCTGCCACACATTTTCAATGGGAGACCGGACTGGACTGCAGGCAGGCCAATCTAGCACCCGAGCTCTTTTGCTAAGAAGCCATGCTGTTGTAACACGTGCAGAATGTGGCTTAGCATTGTCTTTCTGAAATACACAGGGATGAAAAAGAAATTGCTCGGATGGCAACATATGTTGCTACAAAACCTGTATGTACCTTTCAGCATTAATGTTGCCTTTACAGTTACCCATGCCATGGGTACTAACACACCCATGTGGTAATATCTGTTACAAAATGATCTCGGCTTTTAATATCTTGTATTTGTAGTGTATCCAATTGAAAATGGATTTGCAAATCATCATATTCTGTTGCTATTTATGTTTTACACAACATCCCAAATTGGAATTGGGGCTGTAGATACTTTAGATATTTTGCAATTATATCTTATTATAACTTTTGTAACTATTGATTTTTTTTTTGTTTTTTTTAATTAGTACTCCAAACAAGAGATCTGTAAATACTGCAGCTCAGATTATTTCTAAATGAAGGCATTTCTGACTTTTGAAAGAAGTTTCTTCTGATGTGCTGTTGATAGAATGTGTAGGGTATGATGGTATTAAATAAATAAATAAATAAAAACAAGCAGCCTTTGGTGCAGTGACAAAGCCAACCGTCAAATAACTGTGCAGTTGTGCCGCCTGACATTTCAGGTTGGTGAGAGTGACGCAGTCTGAAAAATGAATTCACACTCATTGAAATAATCAGGAAAACATCTGAACATTTTAACAATAGTACATCAGACAGAATATATATATATATATATATATATATATTTTACTCAAAAATGTTTTCATCCCATTACTAAATAAACTTAGCTGGGCAATCGCCTAAAGGTAATTATGCCTCAGCTCGTTATGTCACTCTAGCCGTACTGCTTCTCAGTGTCAGTGTGTCTGTGTTAATCAATACTCTGGGTTTCTTTCCCCAGACTGCTGTGATGTAACACTGGACCCAAATACAGCCAACTCCTTCCTCAGCCTCTCTGAGGGCAACCGGAGGGTAAGTACGTGCTACGAGTCACAGCACTACCCTGATCACCCAGACAGGTTCAGTAGCTGGGCTCAGGTTCTGGGTAGAGAAGGCATCTCAAAACGCTGCTACTGGGAGGTGGAGTGGAGCGGCAGCGGCGGGATCGCTATCGGAGTTTCCTATAAAGGGATCAACAGGCATGGTGGGAGTGCAGACGGGAAACTGGGCTGCAACTCCAAATCCTGGAGTCTGGACCTATCTGATGGTATCTGTACATTTAAGCACAATAAGGCCAAGCTAGAGATTCCGACTCCTATTTCACCAAGGATAGGACTGTACATGGACCATAAGGCTGGGATCCTGGCTTTCTACTGTATTTCTCCAAGAAAGGACAATATAACCTTACTGCACAGGGTACAGACGACATTCTCCCAGCCGCTCTATCCAGGATTTTGGCTAGGACTTGGTTCTACTATCAAATTGTGTTCCATCTTTAATTTCCCTAAGCTGGGAAACATACACTCTATTTAAAGGCTTTTAGGTTGTGCTAATACACTTTATGGTGCTCTGTAGATGCAAAATGTGAAAAATGAGCTGTACATGGACTGACTGACTGGGCTGAGACACATGGAGAATACAGTCCGGCTACTCCGATTTCCTCCCACAATACAAAGACACGTGTTAGGTTAATTGATGTCTCTAAAGTGGCCCTTCGTGTGTGTGTGTGTGCCCTACGGTGGATTGGCACCCCGTCTAGGATTGTTACCAGAATGGCCAGGTGGGCACCAGCTAGCTCGTAGATTAAGCGGAAGATAATTGAGTTATTTCATCAGTGTGTATTCTGAACCACACAG
>JAYJMA010066413.1:0-10429 GCA_036873895.1 Parotocinclus cabessadecuia
CAATCTGACTGAGCATCTGTGGGATGATGTGGACAAACAAGGTTCATCCATGGAGTCTCCACCTCCAAACTTACAGGACTTAAAGGAGCGTCTGCCAGATACCACAGGACACCTTCAGAGGTCTTGTGGGGTCCATGGTAGCACAAGAGAGACCTGTAGGGTAGGAGGCAGGCGCTTTAGAGTGAATTCTGAACATCGATTCGTACCTGCAGTTCGATTTTCTGGAACTGAAACAGAAAAGAAAAACATAAACACAGCTGAAGGTGAAGTAAAAGCATTCCATTGTTTGTACGCAGTGATGGAGGAGAGTTTTAGATAAATGATGTCATTGTCGTACCTTCTGGTTGAAGATGAGGAAATTGGTATTCAGAGAGACTATGCGGAACTTGACTGGAGAGAACAGAAGATCAACATGTCTTTAAAATACAGTGGAAGAGGCACTAATGAAAAGTTTTTCATTTTAATACAATTCATATAATCAGCATAACAACATAAAAGGAAAAAAAAAACATATTTGAAAATGTATTTGTATTTGGTAGGTTCCCCTCAACCCCAAGTATTTATGGGGGCACTTGGCTTCAATAGCAGTCATACATCAGCATTCATCTTCTGACCCACCCAATCGGGTCGAGTCCCTTTTTGAGTTTTGATCCTCCCAAGGTTTCTTCCTTATAACGTTTAGGGATTTTCCTAGCCACTGTCGCCCTCGGCTTGCTTGGTTTTATATTATTCAATAATCTTATATTACTGCGCATAAAAATATGGGATAGTTAATTAAGATATTTCATAATTTTTGTGAACAGAAATCTAAGACGAAACAAAACTGTAAAACTGTTTTGAAACAATGCTCCACTGTAAACAGCTTTAACTTGACTTAATTTGTGGACGAGTCGTACAGGATTGTGATTAATAACTAATTACATCGTTACTGTTGAACTGTGATATTGCATGTTGCGTGACTACGGGTGAAGTTTAAAACTATGTATGTGGAATTGTAGTTTTGAAAATTAGTGTAATGAGAGATGTTTGTAAGTTCTTCGTTATTATCAGTACTTATCTCACTGTGTTTTCGTCAGAGATATGGATTCATAACATCCTCTCTAAACTCTCATTGTTCTAAAACTATTTGCACTGCTCTCAACATTAGGGGACATTTTATTGCATTGTTATTATATTTATTTCATTTTGAAATATCGCCTAATTTTTGTGAGCAGTATATTTATGATAAACGACAGGGTAGCAGGTGAGAGAGGGCGGTACCGGTTTGTCCCGGTTTGTAGATGGGTTTATCGGTCTGAATGATGAGCAGCTCGGTGCGAGGTCTGATGAGGATCTTCGTCGTCCTTTTCAACGTGGATTTTTCATCTTGGATCTGCAGACCAATGGACGCCTCTGACTCCACCTGGACTTCAGGAAGCTGTAAGACACAAAACAGGGGAGAGAAGTTCCATTCTTGAGATTGATACACGTGTTTGCATTACTTACACAACCATCATAGCATGTTACACGTTTTATTTTTGTATTTCAATATTTAATCTCTATGTGGTGGACTGGCCAGGGTAGATCTCTGTCTCCATCTAGTGTCCAGTCTTATCTTAACTCTTATAAATGTGTTCTCGTGCTCTTTAACAGTCATGTCTGGTATATGAGAGTCAGACCTGGAATGAGACGCATCTATAGTAGTCCTTTGTAACGATTTGCTTGTTCACGAGATTTCTGCGGGTTTTTCGAAGCTCCATGGTAACAGTTAGGAAATAGGTACGTTTTGGGACGGGTCTGAACTGAACACATAGTCTTTCTGTGGAGCCTGCTAAAGCCTTGGAAGACACAGTCAACATGTAAATGCTGCAAAAGAAACAAAAGGCACTGCTTAACGATGTTTTTAGCTCTTATTAACAAATATCAACAACATATCTGGTACAAATGTTTAAAAGACAAATGTGTCCATACGAATCAATTATGTATATTTATTATTCTGATATTTGGACATTATAACTCATTGATTTGTCTGGTTTTGGTGTTGCTTTTTAACTGGACTTAATATAATACTCAGAAAAATAGAGGATACTTCCAAATTAAATCAACCATAATGAAATATCTTCTCTTGTAAGCACTGTATTTTAGTTTTGTTATTGTGGTAAGAAAAACAACCCTTTATGTGATGAGGAAGAAACCTTGGGAGGGCTTGATGATTAAATAACTTTGACGGATAAAAAGTTAATAAATAAATAGCCAAATAACTTTGACAATATAATACATTTAAATAGAATTTACATATTCATTACAATAGAATATAATCTTTTATTTATATAATTTCCTATTTTTTTCCTAAAAGGCTAAAAGTATTTTTTTTTCTTTTTTTTAATTAAATTTATAAGAGTAAATAGAAAGACAGAAGCTAAACTGCTCACAGAAAATAATAAAATAGAGGGCATAACGCATAAATGAGCAATATACAAAAAATATAACATTACAATGATAATAAATAAAACAGATAATATAATAAAATAAACATTATAATAATATTTTGGAGCTTTAGCCACTAAGAATTTCGTAATGACATGTAATAAAACATAAACATAAAAACATGTTTGTAAAATGACCTTTTGTTTAAACTGAATCGATAATTGAATTAAAATCTGTATTATTATCAGAGCTCTGTTGTTATCCTTCAGAACTGATTGCTTATTATTATCTGAAACGCAGCTTCAACTTACAGGCCCACCCCAAAATACAAATCAATTACATCATAATAAACTCTTAAGGTTCTTACGTCTCATCGATGGAGTTCGAGTAATGAGTTACGCAGCTTTGCAGGAGCACAAGGAGACCAGAGATCGCGGTGAAAAGGTGCATCCTGAAACAGAATCTCACACAATTCCAACACCTGCCGGAAATAACTGTATATTATAACCTCCACCCCACCCTCAATCTGCACCTAAGCCATGGCGTTATTGGTGCAACTTTAGTTAGGTAAGAGCACCACCTACCACCACTGGTCCTGCTCGTCCTGCTGTAGGCCTGCACCACCAACAACATCCCTATTTACTCTGCTTTTGTGCTGATTATAACTTTACATTAGCAAGAGTAATCCAAATGAAATAAAGGGGAACATTAAGGAAAGTTAGGAAGCAAATTATGAACAATTCTGTTAGGTTGACTGAATACCAACGGCACGTTCATTAGGTTCCAAAGATTATCTACAAACTATAAATCATGCTTTACTCAACGGAGAGAGCATTTTAATACAAGTTCAGCTGTTCAGGAGGGACGGGGGACATTTAGGTACTTATTTATTTTACTAGGTTTGTTTCATCACCAGGGTAGGGAGCTTTCTGAAGATGAATGAAAGAGACAAATACTTAATGGTATATTATTAAAAACAAAATGTGCCCTCTTTAGGCACAGTCTGATAAACGTGATCGGCGGGACAGTGGGAGTTTCTGCCCTTTTGGTGTGCAGATTATCTGGAGTGGCACTGAGCAGAACAGATATGAAATCATTTCCTCCAGGCGGAGGGACACCATATTCCTGCTGTGTTGTGACTAACAGGCTCGGCTTTTTGATCTGTTTTACAAATAGCCCTCAAAAAACAAGGCGAGAGGTGCGGGTCAAGACTTTTTATTGTTTTTAATTTGGTCCGTTGGCCTTTCGATCTGCACCGCACATTATCGGTTTTTTGTTTTCTGTTTCTGTTGAGAATTTCTAGTGATACATGTTCTCATTGGTCTTCCTGTGTCTCTTATCTGCCTATTGTTTGTAAACTAGACCGAAGCTTGAACCCAGAACATTTACTTGCAAAAATTCCTAAATCCCCAAATATAGTGGATTACTGGTTCAGATATATTAAGGGGATTCAAACTCGACATGTAATATACCAAGACTTTGGATAGTGGGAGTTCAGGTATCAAGGTTCCAATGTTTTTGGCTTAATAGAATACATTTTTGTGTTCCCGTCCGATGCAAAAAGTCTTACTGATACCACTGGTTAGCAATGGTTTAAAAACCATATATAATTATTTCTCAGTCTCTTTATTAGAATTTAACTTTAGGAAATGTATATGCAATATCAAAAAATGAAAAACAATCTCGCGATCACGGTGGTAAGTTTTTGTTTCCTCTCCTTACTCTTGGGCAATAGCAGCATCTAGGAGCTTCATCGGGATGCCAAGTCCACCCAAGCCTGATCAGGAATGATCTTTTTTCAAGGGGAACAAGAGGAAAAGGCTAAGATGAGCTAAAGCTCATACAGATTGGAATAAAGATCAGAGGAAAATATGATTATGGAGTTACAAATCCAAGTTTGACAATGCTTGGTTCCAGTTTGGAGACGAATCTTGGGTCCAATCTCAAGACCATTAAAAAACAAAATCACTGCTTTGACTCAGACTCCACTGCTTAAAGTTGCCCCAGTCTTGGTCTCGACTTGGACTCTAGCGCTCCTGAAGGTAGAAGAAACTTGACCAGACATCCAGGAGTTGTTTCTGATGGAAGAGATGAAGAGAATGAACGATCTTCTCCAACAAAGGTGATGGGATGGGATCTTATTTTTACTTTTACATAACATCGTCTCAGGATCAATAGCTATATTCGCAAGGGACACAAGGTTACATCAATACACTCACCATGAACCAGTTTTAGAGTGATGGATCAACCTGACATATGGCTTAGAAATGTGGGAGCAAAAGGGATCACCCGGAGTAATCCCACATGGACACAGAGAAAGAAGATACATTTTCTGGTTTTGAGCTAGTGCGCTGGATCGTTGTGGCCTTCACCGGGTCTTATCAGGGTGGCTCAACACATTAATAGCACATTAAAACGTTTTGAGCTTCAGGGTCGTCTCCGCCCACTTACGGTGATGTTATGACTACGTTTGGCGTCGTTTGAATGTTATTTAGAAACGGTTCTTAAGATAAAGGTTAAAAGTGGGACACAACAGATTTGATTTTCTCTAACAAGGACAGTTTGTTATATTTCAGCCCATCTGTTGTGTCAGGGTAACACAAGTTTGTACAATTAGTGCAGAAATCTTTTTTTTGTGCCCGATATTGAGCTGTTGTGTGTTTTATGCTTCTTATAACATCATCTCCATTGGTCACAATATCCACATACACAACATGGCCAAAGGTATTGAGACACCTCCACATTCCACCTACAGGAGCTTTTACAACATTCTATTCAAAATCCAGTGGCGTTAATCGAGCAGCTCTAAGAGCTTCCACTCTTCTGGGAAGGCTTTCTGTAAGATTTTGGACTGTGTCTGGAGGAAGTTTTCTCTGTTCAGCTACATTTGTGAGGTGAGGGATTTGTGTGGACCAGCCGAGTTCTTCTACACCAAAACAAACCCACCCAGACACGCCTTTATAGACCTTGCCTTTTGGAACAGAGAGGGTCCATCCCTAAACTGTCCCCACAAAGTTGGAACCATATGATTGTCTTGGTATGCTAAAGCATTAAGATTTCCTCTGGAACTAAGGGGCCCAAGGTCCGAACCCCTGAAAAACAAAAACAGCCCCACAGTATAGTCCCTTCTACACCAAACCCTGACTCATCCGGGCAAATAAATACTTTTGGCTTTATGTTGGTTTGTGGCCCGAAACATTTGGACAAAATAGAGAGTGTGTGTGTGTGTGTGTGTGTGTGTGTGTGTGTGTGTGTGTGTGTGTTTGTTTGTTTGATTATCGGTTATTTAGATCGTTGTCGTTAAAGCACATAAGATCTTCATCCAGTATTGTGTTACTTCGAGCTTTTACAACTCTGCCATCCAGTGAAGACAGTCTGTTCTCACAGAATTTACACAACATTTATACACCATTACAACTTGACTACGTTACTGAAAAATGTGATTATTATGTGATGGCCTGGGACCGCGTTTTGGGGACATGTTCTCCAGCGCTCTGTGGTGTTCCCGTGATTTAAAAGAAACTGCCATCCTGTGGACACAGTCGGTACTACAATAGCACTACACAGTCTTTGTAACTACAGTCTTCCTCTGTTGCTCAAATCACATTTTGTTGATTTGCTAAAAGTAATGAAGCTGCACTGATTCAGGTAAAATACAGTTTTGTGTGCAAGTTGTTATATTGTTAGACCCTTTTTTTACAGAACACAGGTGTTAATTGCATTTTGCAGTTTGTTTTTTTTTGTTTGTTTTATATTTATACCTGTCTATTTTGTATTATTGTTTGTAATATGTTTATAAAATGTTTTGAATATATAAAATGGTTTTAGACTGATGACGCTGAATGATTATCTCTGAGTGTAATAAATATTTAATCAAAATAACACAATAAACAGATAATAAATATATATACATATAAATGTTTTGTTCGTGTTTAAACTGTAAGTAATTGCCTCTGTAGTTCCGATCTTCGCCACACGGTGGCAGTTTCACAAAGTTCAATTAAAATCCTTTTACCTTACGTGTAAAATAACGATCAGAAACAAAACACGATACAAACACGTTACACAGTATTTAAATGTATAAATATTAAAAACAACAAATATGACTTTCTAGATTAATAAGACTGCAAGTTACAGCAATAACAGTAATCAAAATATCGGTTATAGCCTAAAATCCAAACTTTTACACGACGATTTTAATTGTGACTCAGAATTGTGTTTATATCGTATACTTTAAGCATCGATATGTGGAAAACTGTTTTTTTTGTGTGTAACTTCTTTTCTTTTCATGAACCAACAAAATAGAAATTTCCCGAACTTATACTTCGTAGTAAATCACTGTACACCTCGGGTGTAGTTACGATTGTTTCCACAGGGTGGCAGTACTTACACTACGCCTCAGCAGCTAATAGCATCTTTCCTGCATATTTAACCCTTCTAATTTAAAACATATCCGAATATAACAACATCGTTTGTGCTGTACAAAACTTTCCCAGATGATCCACCGGTGATTTACTTAATATCTCAGAATCTAAAGGTTAAAAGTTTGGTTTATATGAACAGACATGTCATATGTTTGTTTCCAGCAGAGGTTTTGTTAGCCTAGCGCGTTCGTTTGGGAATAATATCAACAAAATAATATTTGTTCGACCATTAGGATGTGTAAATATCTGTAACATTTAATACTATTTAATGATCCTTTTAATTGAATGAAGTACAGTAATTACTACAGGCCACGTTTAATCAGCAGTGATTCGATTTAATTCCAGTTTTAAGCCAAAACGCATTTATTCATTCATCCATGTTCATACCTGTTCCATTCAGGGGACCAGCAGCACAGGGTTAATGGTGAATTAAAACCCTAAACGGTGTTCCAATCCATCATGAGGCAATTTCACAAACACACACACACTTCCTTTTTCACTCTTTGATTGTTTAGAGATGGCATTTAACCCAACAGTGAGCTAAAGTCACCATTATTAAAACAAATAATTATTTCTTATTTTGGAATAAAGTTTTTTTTTCTTTTTATTGCTGCTTCTTTTAGACTTCTAGATGTGACAGAAAATAAAGTGCCAGCGCTTCGTTCATTAGAATCGTTGGACTCGATGTTACTTGTTGACACAAGGTGAAGAGTATTCAGCAACAGCAACGTCACCTGGAATAAAGATAAAAAAAAACACAAACATTTCATTTCTCTTTTTATTTTGCCCCCTCGCCGTTGTGCGACCCCAAATCAGAAAAAAAAGCTGCCATTGTGTGTTTTCCTTACATTTATTTACATTATGAACCTGAGATGTTTCAGCTGTTTTATCAGCTCCATCACAGAAGGGTAAATGACCTTTACCAAGGGTCCGGACCCGACCCCGTACCATAACAGAGCCTGGC
Source organism: Parotocinclus cabessadecuia (assembly GCA_036873895.1). Taxonomy (NCBI): domain Eukaryota; kingdom Metazoa; phylum Chordata; class Actinopteri; order Siluriformes; family Loricariidae; genus Parotocinclus; species Parotocinclus cabessadecuia. The sequence continues at coordinate 7,795 of JAYJMA010066413.1, forward strand.
TTTTAGACTTTTGGATGTTCCCTTTTTGTCTTTGGTCCAAAAAAGATCTGTGATTGGTCTGAGCACAATCCCCGTTTCCATGGTGACGCTCCATCCTAGGTGCCTCCGAGCCCAGAGGAGTGGGAGGAGCTTCTGGGCCTGGTTATAACACGAGGCTTGTTTTTTCTACAGTAAAGTTTTAAGTGGTATTTATGAATGTAACTCTGTATTATAGAGCTCTATAAAGTAATCCCTTACCCACGTGCTCCTATCAGATACAGATCAACGACGGTTCTGAGGGAGGGAAGAGAGATCACCCCTCTTTAGTTTAGGCTTTTCAGGTCTCAAAATAATCCAGATTCTGAATCCTTTTATAATATTATGCTCTGCAGATGGAGAAATATCTACAGTAAATCCCTTTCCATATTTATTAGACGCACATCGTTTATAATAATTTGGTGATAAACTGGAGTTCCTCTGATCACCTTTACGCCTCAAACACTCAGTCCTTCCTGGATGCTGCTTTTGTACCAAATCATGACTCCAATCACCAGTTTGAAATCCCCCCATTTAGCTCTAAACTGACCCGCCCGAACTTTATTTGGAACGTGTTGCAGGTCTGAAATGCAGGAACGGACGTTTATAAACAAATAAAATGATCTACAGGAGCACAGTAGGTTTATTTATTTGGGTTTTGTGGGCTTTTTTTCATACCGTCCCAAACTTTTTTCTGATTTGGGTTTGTAAATGAGGATAAACAGATCAGTTCTTACCCGTCTCATAATAATCATAAACCTTTATAACGGCGGGTTGGAGGTTCTGCACTGCTACGTCCTGTATGATCACCAGGCTGTAGCTCCTCTCCTCTCCCTTCTTCAGCTGAAACAAACACAGCATTGGAAATGTTCCATAAACAACGATTTATGCAGGAATTTAATGTTAAATATTATTCTGAACCTGTAATAAGTATATATAAGTACTGTATATATAACTGTATATAATATATACACATGTAGATTTAGAGAATGAGAAAAAGGTGTTAGAAAGCAGGACATGTGGAGACAGAACCAAGTGCTTCACTCAGTTAAATCTCTTACTCCATCCAGGTAGATGAAGGCATGACCCTCTGATTGCTCCAGACGTTTCACTGCTCCTGTATTTGTCTGTAATAAAACAAAACACATTTTTATCAGTGAGCAAAATCCTCAGTCCGTAAACAGCTTGAACTCTTCATATCCTGTTATACATTATAAAGGAAAAGTGTTACCATTAAGACATGTTATAGCTATAACGTATTTATCATAAAATAAAAACACAACACTCAGTGTTAGGAATTTGAGCAGTTTTATTTAAGAACGTTGTTTCAATCAGTAAATTAAAGTCAGATTTATTTCTGTAGCTTTTTTTTTTTTTTTTTTTTTTACAACGGAGCATCGTCTCAAAGCAGCTTTACAATCATTTGATATCTAATGATCAGTCGACAGTGGTTAGGAAAAAGTCCCTAAACGTTATAAGGAAGAAGCCTTGGGAGGACTCAGACTCAAAAAGGAAACCCGACCTGCTGGGTGGCTCAGATTATAAATGTAAGAATTAAACTAATTCATCTAGGCAAATAAGTTTGCAGTAATAAAAGCAGAAACTAAGTGAATGTTAACAGATGAATAAAATATTGAGGATAATCTCGTAAAAGAAGTGCACATCGGCATTATTTCGTCCGTCACTTTCATCATTAGGTTACCATGGTGATCTACGATGTTCTACGGAAATCCAAAAATCCTGTTAGCTTATGTGTGCTCATTTCTATGTAAATAAAACTTTAGAATATAAAGATCTGTTTGGGACAGATGATATTTGGTTTGGGGTGGTGACATTTGTTTTATTCAATAAGAAGTTATATAATCAGTCTTAATTCTGCAGTGGAGCTTGGAAAAAAAAAGTGGAGCCTGTAAGTCTCAGTTACAAAAGAGGGGTGCAGCAAAAGATTGGGGGGGACGTAGTGAGTGCATGATGTCATTTTAAATGCAGTATATTTGACTCAAAGTTCACTTGGACTGGACAATAAATGTAAAAAAACATCAGCATTACCTCTAAAGCATTCACTTGCTGGACAGACGACTCGTCCAGATTGAATCCAGAAAGAAGCTTAACGTCGATGATCACCATGTTGGTACTGTCTCGTTTACCGTTATATCTAAAAACGAACAAATAAATAAACAGAAACATGATGCGTTCAAAAACAGCATTCTTTTGTGTAACAATTCTTGGTTTTGTTAAAGTCGTTTTGTTTGTGTACAGAAACTATCTTAAATATCTTAAATCCCTAAAGTTCACCTGACAGTCACGATCACTTCTATAGGTGGATTTAGGATTTTGCAGTTTGCTGTTGTTTTGGCCGTGATGTTGAACGAGGAGTAATCAGCAGGAGGGGGAATGTTGTAGCCCACAGTGAACTAGAAGATTGGAAAAAGTCATTAGGTCATCATTTATCTTTTCATTAATAGCATTTGTTCTTGATAAAGTTGTAAAGTAAGAACAGACTGACCTGAACGTAAATGCATCCGGTCCCTTCTGCTTTCACGTTATAGTTTCCAGGAACTTGGTCCAGCTGCTTCTCCTGATACAGCAGCCTGTTACTCTGATTCACCGTAAACTCCTT
>JAYJMA010066424.1:0-10429 GCA_036873895.1 Parotocinclus cabessadecuia
CGCCACTTTGTGCTTCACCTTTAAGTTTTCGAAAAATATCAATGGAAAAAAAAATCGCGGCTTGTTAGGTTTCTGCTGAACTTTTACATTTAGAAAAATCACAAAATTTGTAAAAAAAAAAAAATATTTTAAATATGAATTCTAACAATAAAGGAATGCTATAAATGATCAAATATGAGGATTGACAGTAAATAGCTGTTGTTTATACTCAGTGCGTAGGATATGAGGTGCTGGAAGTTCGGTACGGACGGAGCATGTGTGATACGAGAGTGATGTATGGAGTGATAAGGAAAGAGAAACGTTCCATTACTGCAGCGTGTTGCTCGATTATTCAACAGTTATAAACACTACGCTAGAGTATTTACTCGGCGGATGAATACTCACCAAAAACGAGAAGTAAGACCAGAGCGTCGGCCGCCTGAGTCGTTGCTCGGCGACGTGACGAGTTTTTATCTGCGCTGTTGTGTTCGCTGTTTGTGAAAGTTTCATTCTAGACTGAATTCATTCAAGCTCCTACGATGAAACCCGAACGTTCTGCAAGTTCTACGGCTAAAATAGTGTTTAAATACTTCAATAAATAAAGCGTCCCTACTTCGCCAATTTTCGTTTATCGCGTCTGGTTCTGGAACGTAAACCCCGCCGTAAACCAGGGAACACGTGTGTGTGTGTGTGTGTGTGTGTGTGTGTGTGTGTGTGTGTGTGTGTGTGTGTGTGTGCGCGTGCACATAAAGTTCGTGCCTCACAGCCAAGAAGGTCCCGGGTTCGATCCCAGGGTGGGGAGTCTGCATGTCCTCCCCGTGTCTGCCTGGGTTTACTCCGGGTACTCTGGTTTCCTACCACAGTCCAAAGACATGCATGTTAGGTTAGTTGGTGTCTCTCTCTTGGTGACTGTGTGCATGACTGTGTGTGTGAGCGCTCTGTGATGGGGTTGTTTCTGAAAATATATATATATATATAGATGGTTTTTTAGTCTAATCGGAGGGACTTTAAACGTGTACAGCGTTTTACAAATGATTCGTCATTCCCGAACCGTCGACCTGCTGGGCCGTAGTTTGACAGATAATTATTTTTTTCCTTAATGGCTTGAAGATTTTGCCCACAGACACTCTCAGAACCTCAACCCTAAACCAGCGAGTGCCGTTTCGTCCGGCGTCCCGTATAAGCCCTGGGTTACCCCTGTGAACGGCGCCACTGCAACACCAACTCAGTAAAGAAAACAATGAATTTGTCATTAACCTTTCTCACGAATGCAATTACACGCTGGCGCTCGCGTACAGTCTACATGGCGCTCGGCCGTGCGAATGCGCGGTTCCAGTCTCTTACGGCGAATTGTGTAGCGTTAGCCCGAGCAATCCATCAGCGTTTGCCAAGACGTTTAGCAAATGCCAGCGATCAACGGCGGAGTGCGATACCGTCGGGAGCAACCTTTTTTTTTGTTTGTTTTTTGTTTGTTTTTTGTTTTTTCGTTTTCCTCCTGCGGTAGATCTTATTTGTAACTTATCAATCAACAAGCCCTCTGCAGGTTTGGAGCTCCGTGACATCGTTCCATTTGCTAGGTTGCGTATTGTTGCCCTCGCTAATTCGATTTCACAGTTAGATGCTGATCGTACCGCTGAGGAAACACCCGCCCGTTTAACGTGTCGGGTTTTTTTTTTTATTTTTATGTCGAACGTCAATTACGCTAAATGGTGTTTCTGTGAACCCCAGCGCCGTGCACAGTCGACTTCCTGTCGGCGGAGCGCTTGTGGAGTTCCAGCTTCCTGTAATGAATGGACTCCCACTGGCAGAGAGGATCTTGAGGGCGTATTAGATCGTCGACGTGTGACCGCTGACTTTGCGATGACGTTCGGATTCGAGCCTCCTGGGAGCCGTGCGTGAAAGAGCTTGCGAAACGGAGACTCGCTTGCAATCCCCGCATTCGCTTTAGCCCCGTTACTCCTGAAAGTGGCGGACAGGAGGCGGCTACGCGCTGACAGGGGCAGGGGGAGATTAAATCCAATACTCGCGAGCGTTCGCCAAATCACAGCCTGAGGGCAGGAGATTAGTCCCTCATTACAAAACGTTCCGGCACAGATTCGATTGCTTGCGAGTTTTCTCATTTTGTCACAGAGTTGCGGGCGGTGGGGGCAGGAGCGCGCCTTAAATTTGTCGCGCTCGGTGCTGGGGAAGTTCAGAAATCCAATCAATGAAAATCTCAGTATCCCCGTTGGGCCAGGCCTGATCACGGAGTCTCGGTTCCCTGGCACGGCCTTCTCCCAGATCCAGCATTATCACGCCTCCTCTCTGATTGGCCGGTATTTTAAGCTTCTAGTGGGGCGGCACCGCCACCTCACAGCGGGAAGGTCCCGGGTTCGATCCAAGGGCGGAGCGGCCCGGGTCCTTTCTGTGCGGAGTCTGCACGTCCTCCCCGTGTCTGCGTGGCTTTACTCCGGGTACTCCGGTTTCCTCCCACAGTCCAAAGACATGCATGTTAGATTAATTGGTGTCTCTAAATTGGCATTGACTTGTGTGTGTGTGTGTGTGACTGGTGTTGAGATGAACCTGTGTATGGACGTAACCTTGTGTGTGTCGCTGAGCTAGCCACTGATGCCGATAGCGACGGTAAAGAAGCCGAATAAACGAATCGAATCGTGTTTCTAGTTCGCCTGCCGGATCGTTCGGACTCTCATACGAACATCTCCACGTTCACCTGTCTCCCTTGCCCGTCGGCTTCGTCCGCCTGATCTCCTAACTCCTCCTGCTGTGCGTAAACTTTGCCTGGAACCATTAAACCTCGATCGGCAATAAATACTCCCAAGTTGCTTTCCGTTCGCCATCGCTTTGCTGGTGCTGACACCTCAAGGTCACGTCCCGAAACGTCAGGGTTCAAAAAATATTTTTTCTTATAGCCTTTCTTAGGAGATTATTGTTTTTTTTTTTGCCTTAACGCTTACTGAGCGACCGTTCGATCCGTTGCGCAATCGGGACTAAACCAAGATGATAAAACAACACAGGCAATGCAACGTTGGGTCAGTGCTCTGACTTGGCCACTCTAGGATACTCACCTTCCTATTCTGAGGTCAGTACATTATGATTGGTGATGTGCTGGATTAGTGGTTTAGGTGCTGGACTATGGACCAGAAGCTCCAGGGTTGAAACACAACCTGCCACAGTCGGGTCCCTGAGCAGAGGCCCTTAACCCACAATTGCTTGGATTGTAAGACTGTATGAGTTGTAAGTCGCTCCGGATTAGGGGCCGTCTGCTAAATGCCTTAAATGTAAATGTAATGATGAGTTAATATGGTGGTGTGTTTAGGGCTGATGTGCTGTGCACCTGCCCTTCACATGTCTAGCACGGGGATGTGGGTTTCCCCTAAATAATTCATATCTTCATTCATTCATTAATCCACACGGGGCCAACTCAGGGCGCAAGGGCAGGAACAACCCTAGATGGGGCCTTAGGGCCACTTTAGAGATGCCAGTTGACCTACCACGCACGTCTCTGTACTGTGCACTTTGTACTGTGCGAGTACCCGGAGTAAGCCCAGGCAGACACGAGGAGGACACGCAGAAAGGACCCAGGCAGCTCCGCCCTGGGATCGAACCCGGGACCTCCACCCACCGAGCCACCGTGCCGCCCAAGACTTTGAGGAAGAAGATTGCTTGGTGGAATTTACGCTCTGCTGTAGTTTTTGATTGCTCTGAGCGGTGCTTCAAAGCAATGAGGCCACCGAAAAACAAGCTTCCTAGACGATATGCTCTAGTTAGAGAAATAATAATTGGCTGTAATATAATAATAACTGACGTCACAGCGACGGATTCTGCACGGGTGGACTGACAGTGTGGCTTTCTCCGCTATTGCAGGTTCACAACTGGCCCTTTTCAGTGCCGTCCGTGCTGTAATAGCTTTTCCCCAGTAGACAGGTCAGTAGACTAGTCCTGACTGACCACGTCCAGCAGCTCTGAATCCTGCCCTCCTCTGTGGCTTTAGAGCAAGGCGCAAAGTAATGAAGGCAGATAGGAGGACTGCGTGCTGCTTTAATTGCAGGAGCAAATTAGGGCATGCCTGCAAAGCCCCCTTGGCTAGCTCACAATGCTTGGCAAATCTTTAAACTGTTAATGATTTCTAAAATTGACTTAGCCTGGAACTCGTGCCTAATTCCAATCTCAGACTGTAAAACCATTTTATTAACGCGCCATTGTGTTTCGATCGCCAGGAGCAAGATCGCGGGGGAATAATATATATATATTTTTTTCCTTGTACTGTCCCGCCCCATAAAGTCGTCCGCGTTACAACGGGAGTAACATTAGGAATAAATATTACTCTTGTCAGACAATAATCAGGATCGTTACGGCCAAGAACGCGAATGACTTTATGTAACCCACAGCAAGTGATTTTCCACCGATCTAAAAAGATTTAGCTGCTGTGTGAATGAGAATGAGAATGAGAATAAGCCGGCTGAGCCCGAAACGGTGTTTTGTTGGATAGCTTTAAGAACGGGGCAGCACCGTTCGGACGACCTTGTGCGAAGTCATGACGCTTCTTTCCGCCCAGAGGTGCGGTCGTTTCGGCTTAGACAGGGTCGAACCGCGTAAAATCCGAATTGAGATCAGACGCGAAACGAGTCCTCGTGCTCCCGGGACCACTTTTTCACGACTTGAGCCCGATCGATTTGGACATTGTCGTCTCCGAAGATGCTCGCGGTACCGGGGAAGAGAAATCCATTGATGGCATGACCTGGTCATGCAGTACATTCGGCCGCCTTATTTATTGACGCATAATGTTCCTGAGAATAGACCAGACCAATTGAAGCAACCCCACATGCCAGTGACCAACTGACCAGACCAGACCATCGTAGCTTCTAGGCTTGTACGCTGTAGGCGCCGTCATGCATCAGGCACCCTCACTCAGTCGTTCAATGTCCCAACAGTGTCAGGTCATACCAGAGTCCGTCCGATCCGTCTCTGCCAAGATCTCAGCGTGCATAGCTGACGTATCATCATGGTTGGCGGATCACCACCTTAAGCTAAATCCTGGCAAGACAGAAGTCTTAGTCTTCTCACGTGACTCTTGTCTCCACCAGGACCTTGCAACCTGGGGGTGACTATGGACAACCAACGAAAATAGGATGGGTTTCTTATTTGGAAAATAGAAAGTAAGACAAAGAAGGGATATGGAGTGACACAACAATGCAGAAGGAAAACGATTTACGAGGGATTAGTATCGTTATACATCATTGTAACCATGGAGACCAGGGACAGCTAATGAATACGGTTTTCCTTTTTAAGATCGTATTAAATCCAGAGCTTAAAATCACTGCGCAGGACACTTTGCTTAACTATGAAACTTTCTTTTCACGGATAATCACATTGCATTTTCTTTACGCGTAATGGAAATGGGGAGTTCAGGGAGCTTTTCCTTGCCACTGTCGCCCTAGGCTTGCTCAGTTTGAGACTGGCCTTTTAAGATCACGTAAGATTGTAAAGCTGCTTCGAGACGACGCTGGTTGGCTGCCGTCTTTTGTACAAATGCTGAATATTTGACATTTTTGTTCTGATGGCTGACGGGTATTGGCATGTTGTTTGTTTTTTTTTTAAGAGCATGCTGTTCTGCACTGAAGGCTTTCAACAGGGCTTGGGTCGAGGGATCCCCGAAGCTTTAATCAGAGCGCTTAGGCAAATGTTGAAACAGCAAATGTGCCTGTTTTGCGAGGAAGTCCGGCGCTTTTTGCGAAGCATGAGGAGTCTGTTTGCTTATCAGAAGAACATCTGCACCGTGCCTTGAGTTGCACTCCTTTTACCAAATGATGCTACCCTCAGGCAGCTGTGTGTTCCTCTTCACGCCTGTTACCTCAAAGGCATCTGCTGTTGACTAACGGGCAAACTTTCAGATAAACAGCTTTCGGATAAATATAGCACGTGCCATATAGCAAATATAGTCATCAACGTAAGACAGATCAACGACTCTTGAGTCATTCAGGCAAAGCGAGGCGAGCTGAATCCCGCTCCCTCCCCCCATTGGTTGTCCTTGTTTCTGCAATTATGCTCGTCACTGTGTGGAGAGTTAGCTGGTGTTTTTTTTTTTTTTTTTTTAACGTTTGTGTGAATGTTAATACGTTCTCTGCCTGGCAGCACTGGGCGCACGGGCAGTACCAACCCAATCCGTCGTGGGTCTCTCACGTACGGTCACGCGCACAGTCGCACATTAAGGGCCACTTTAGAGACACCGGTTAACCTAAAAAGTATGCTTTCGGACTGCGATAGGAGTCCGGAGTACCCGGAGTAAACACGCGCAGACCCCTGAAGACATGCAGACTCCACACAGAAAGGACCCAGGCCGCTCCACCCTGGGATTGAACCCGGGACCTTCGGTGCCGCCCACCGAGCTGCCCCGCCTTAATAAGCCGTTTGCCACAAATTTAGACCGACCAAGGGCACTGTTAGACGCCTCGGATTGCCGGATTTGAACGATAACCCGCACGTTTCGGGCTGGGCCGTAATCCGTAGGGGAGGTCGGCGTTAATCCACGCGGCTAATCCAGGCCTCGGCTGCAGCCTGACCTCGACAGTGATGAGCAAATAGAGGCGCTATTTATAGAACCCGCAAAGAAGGTCGAAAATCCAGCTTGCCTTTCTCACTTCCGTTTCGTTTGCAAACTCAAGAATTATTACATCATATAGCCTAGGGTTAAAGTCCGTCACGTAACGGACGAATTAACGACGACGTGCACCTTCACTCTTCCTACGTAGCGCCCCACTAGATGTCGGAACATGACCGTTCCAATCAGGTCTTGGACCGAGCCGTGACTGCAGGTCAGGGACGAAACCGGAGTACCCGGAGTAAACCCACGCAGACATGACACAGAAAGGACCCAGGCTGGCCCACCCTGGGATTGAACCCGGGACCTTCTTGCTGTGAGGCGCCGCCCCGGCCTGAGGTAAAGCACATTACAAGCGGACTACAGAGCATCCTCTGAAGTGATGACTCACCTTGACCGCCCGACAGTCCTACTGACTAGGAATCTGTGGTCTTGGACCGAGCCAGCCGCATTCTCCTTCAAAGTTGGCAAACCATTTGTTTGCGGACATTGTTTTGAGAAAGATAATGAGCTGACGGAATCTATGGCTGATCTTTGACTATGCTACGTGTGTAACGTGAGCCTGAAGTAACAAAGATGACTAATTAGTGGTTGCGTCTACGTGATTTTCCCATATAGTCTGGCTTATGTATGCTCTGCAAACGGGAACAAAGACGAGGTGATAGCGATGAGGCAATCATGCCACTCTGAAGCATCGATTCAGACAAACCCTCCAATCAGAAGGTATTCTACCTGCCTGCCAGTCTTGTTTGCTTTGGCTTTTTCAGAGAACTCTCGAACAACAAGTGCTTATTCAGCTCGGGAGGTAGAGCGGCTCGCGAGCGGCTACGTCAAATCAAACGTGCACCCATGCCGTCTTTATAGGCAAGCTGGGACGGTAGGTCCACGTCTCATACCGCAAGATGCACGCTCATGTACGTTTTAGTGCAAATGTCTCGCAGTGCTAACAACAGCCCCGACCAGTCCCCCATACAGACGCGTACCGTGTACCAAAGTACCTGCGTTGTTTTAACGAAGCGCGAGTCGACGCTCTAGATTTATAGATAAACGGTCAAAACCACGCCTCACCACGTCGCGTAGCCAGGTGCCAGCGGCGCAACTCAAGCTAGCGTGTTACCTGAAATCGCGTGACCGGAGTTAAAAACGAGTGGACAGACTGCACCACGAGACACAAAACAGACACCGCAAGCCTCGCGGTCGTAGTCCTAGGCGGTTTTTTGGCCTGTTGCTTGAAAGTCGGTGATCCGCAAACGCGGTTGGAATTCGGTGGCCGCTAGAGACGGCTCAGGCAACCTGTTTCACCGTCGTCGAACTAACCGCGGGACGTCATCCGAAGATGGGAACGAATTTGGCAAACCAGCTGTTCACGGCAGGCTCAAACCAGCCGAGGTGGCGGCACAAAAACCCGCTCAGCAAGCTTCCTTGTGACTGGAAAAGCAAGAGGCAAAGGTTGTCATGGGATTCGAGAGTGATGGGGTTCAAACGACTTTGAATGCTTTTTGAAGACCCTTCCAAAGTATTGTCTAGGGAGAATATCGTCAGGGAGAATATTGAGACGTCATTATTTGAGTATCGCAGACCCTTAGAGTGGGACAACAATTGTCTAGCTTAATGTTAGTCCCGAAATGTTTTTTGTTCGTTGATTTTTCTTCTTTAACGCCGCCGTTGGCGTCACTGACCATCTGACTGACACACACGAGGTCACATCTGTATATCTATATCATACCTATGCCAATTTAGAGGCACCACTTAACCCAACACGCACGTCTTTGGACTGTGGGAGGAAACCGGAGTACCCGGAGTAAACCCACGCAGACGTGGCTAGGACATGCAGACTCCGCACAGAAAGGACCCAGGCCGCCCCGCCCTGGGATTGAACCCCTGGGATTGAACCCGCCCTGGGATTGACCTTCTTGCTTTGAGGCCCACCAAGCCACGGTGCCGCCCCGACCTGAGGTATAGCGCATGACAAGCGGACTGCGGAGCATCCTCTGACGTGATGACTCCCCTTGACCACCCGATAGTCCTACTGACTAGGAATCTGTGGTCTGGGCTTTGTTGTTGGTGCACCAGTGACGTAAAGAGCTTAACTCTAAAGAACACAGCTCTCCTGTTTTGAAGCCATGACATTATGTCATGGCTTGGTTATGCAACTCTCTTCGTCTAGCATCTCCACCGCACGCTCTACACGTCGTCTGCTAATTGCTTTTGGCACTGTATGGATTTTATGGATTGCAAAGGCCGTCTGTCCTTCTTCAAACATTTTCTCTTCCACGCTTGCGCGACTCTAGCGCCTGCCGTTCGTTATTTAGAGCCGATGCGTCTGTGCGCGACTCCCCTGCTGCGGCACTGAGCTCCCACAGGGCATCAGAGCTTAGAGAAGGGCTGCTGATGAGAACTGCTGTATGCCAAAAGGCCAAAGGTTGGCAAGATGAAGAGCTCGCACTCGGAGGGATTCCTGATTAAGCTGGAATATGAAAGGGCTTCGGCGTGCGCTCTCGATACCAGCACCCAATTAAGCCCCACTGCTCTTACTTGGCTTGGCTCTGTGGTAATTAGTCCACGATTAATGGCAGTTCATTTGGATTTCCGCAGGAGGTTAAGCAGACGCACTGCGTGCTGTGGAAACCAGAGGAAAGCCCATTGAGAGCCGGGACATTTGTTTAAGATAGGTGACCAAATCTGTAGGGTTTTTGTCTTTTTTTTTTTAGATACTGTATTAGTCATGAGTAACGTCAAAATAATGGCGAAATGTCGCCTTCGATGTTCACCAGCCGTGGTGCAGGCCAAAGGCTGATCGTGTGCTGTCCTGAACAGAAATGCTAAACGCGCCACTTTTTGTTTCGGCTCTAATTTTGAAGGTCCTCAACTCGGCGCTCGAAGGCCTGCTCTGCGTACGCATTAGGCTTTTTCTCTCCGCTGTCCTTCCCAAACTTGCCTGAACGAAATGAGACCGCTTCACTTATTCTGCTTATTCGACACCCTGCCGATAAACGCCGTGACTGAACTACAGACAAGGACTGTTCGCCCAAAAGCAAGATCAATTCCCATTCTACCGGAGTCAAAAGTCACAGGGCACGTCCCGGACTTTTCCCAAAGGCCGATAAGACCATCGTTGAGGTTTGTTGCTCGGCGGCGGCTCTTCAGACGGTCGCTACGTCTCCCACGTCGTCCTCGGTCCCGTCCACAGAGCTGTGTGATGTTGCTGATCTTTCTGGGAGTCGCTTTTTGAAGTCTGTTGCTATGATACGGCAGCTGCCTTCCCCGGACAACAGAGTCGTCAGTTCCAGTTTCAGTTACCTGTGAGTTTAGATCTTTCTGTCTGATAACTTCTGAACCACAAGAGACAGTACAAGAGAAATCTGATTACCGAAATCAGTTTTCGAGACAGTCCTGATCTTCTTCGATATGCTTCATGACCACCTTCCCATTGGACAAACTTTCTCTTGAGCCAATATCCGGCTTTCAAGCTGGCGGCCGTGTACCAGACACAGCCTAAAAGATACACCCCCTGGCCCATTACTTACTGGGGTAGTCAGATATGTCATTTTCCTTTCGTTTCTGAAATAAAAGGGTGTCCTGTGCCTTTTTTCCACCCTGTACTTCAACTAACTTGCATACCGTATTCCCTGCTACATTCATTTCTGCTCAAGGGCAAAGAGTGGAGAGAATTCAAGAAGAAGCAGGGACAATACCCTGGTAATAATGAGTGCTGTGCTCGGAGGGTGCATGTGAGCTGTGTGTGTGTGTGTGTGTGTGTGTGTGTGTGTGTGTGTGTGTGTGGGGCTTTTAATCTTCTACCGAGCACAGCAGAAGGCCTGTACTGCACTGAACTCTTAAGCAGGGGCATGT
>JAYJMA010066445.1:0-10429 GCA_036873895.1 Parotocinclus cabessadecuia
ATTGTGGTATGCGCCGTTTTTTTCCCATCTTCCTGTCACTCCTGCCAAAAAGTTCCAGTTGTGTGCGTCCTGTGTGGAAGATTGACAGAACAACTGCCAATAGATCGCGTTCTGTGTTGGTGATTGGGAGTGGACCAGCCAATAGATCATCCTGCGCCTTAACTACCGGAGATCTACTCAGCCACTCATAAACGTGGATCTTCCCTCTGGAGTCGGGACAAAGGACAGTGCTCGCAGTTAAGAACAGACACTCGTCATGCATTCAGGGACTCACTTCCCAGGTGGTTGTGTGACTTCAAGCTCGCGCAGTCTGTAAAAATGCTGTTATTATGAGAAAAGACATTCGATGCCATACTTAATGACTTTCTTGTGTCTACTTGTTGGTTCATTGAACTTGTAGGTTCATTGTTATAAATTTCTCAGCTGTCTGGACATTCCTTATTTCATCCATGTTTACCCTCCTATAAATGCAGATTTATCCACTCAGCAGTTGTGCCTTGTATGAGTTCGTATTTGTCCTCATATCTCTAACAGACCTGCTCATTTCTCAAATGTTCCGTAATATACCCCTAGTCAGGTCGTAACACTGTGGACGTTAGTCTGTGGGAGCTGGACAAGACTGTAGAAAGTCCTTAACCCCTTACAAGGACTATATCTGCTTCTTGATGCAGGAAGGAATGGGATGAAACACTGCCAGAGCCCTAAAAAGTACCTCCAGCCCAATTTCATGTAGTGGACCCATTGCTCACTGCCCAGCACCGTAGAGCTTAATAGGGATTTGCCATATAACACCATAATTGGAAAATCCACCACTGGGAGAAGGTTTGATTTAAGCACATGTCTGGAGTACATGTCACCAGCGTACATATCTGAACACAGGGTCTGGAGATGCCATGGAGAATGTTATGCCCTCCTTCAGTGTCATTCTGAACTACAGGTTCAGTGTTGGGTCAGTGATGGTGATGATCTAGGAGGTATATTCCTTGAAGAATGCACAGACCTCTACAGGCTAAAAAAACAGTACTCTGACTGCTATTGGGTACCAGGACAAAATCCTTGAATGCATTGTCAGGCCCTACGATAAGAATTGATTCTATTGACTGGCCCCCTGCTCACCTGAGCGAAATCCAGTAGAAATGCCCTGGCCCAAATTTGGGAACAGATCGGGACACTATCCGCCATCTCATTAGGATGCCCTGACATCGTCATACAAGCACGAGGATTTTATACAAACTACTGGGTTCTATTTTGAGTTGCTGCAAAGGACTAGCCTGCTCCATATTTTTTTCACTTTGAAGTTCAGGGTGTCTCTGAATTCTGCCCTCTGTAAAGTAATCATTTTAATTTCCATCAAACAATGTGACATCCTTGTGTTCCTAACAATACCATCCATTCCATATCAGGAAATACACTGCTCACAAAAATTAGGTACATACAAACTAATGAAATATCCCCTATTTTTTTGTAAAAGTCATGTAAAATATACACTATATTTACATGACTTTTTCCCCCATTAAGCTCTGGTTTGTTCCTTGAAGTTTTTGAGCATTGTATATATGCATATATAAATGCAAATAACTTCATCAGTACTCCATAGTAATCCCACTGCTGGCTATGCACTGTCAATCAGAACTCACACTATTCCAAAGTACATATCCTATATATATATAGCCACTAATAACAAATATTTAATAAGAAATAACACTTAATCACTTTACAATAGATCGCTTACCACTAACTCTTTAACTTGATTTATTAGTGATTTGCTAAAGTCATAAATCTTTAAACTATTCCTCCTGTCCTTAGCCTAATTTATAACAGTGTGGGGGGAGTAGGCTGATTGCAAAACCATAAATCCTATTACAAGTTTTATCCATGATAATTAATGTGACTGTTCCCAAACTACGCAAGAAAAAAAAAACACACTTTTTTTGCTATGAGGAATTGTTGGGTAGACTTGCTTGGCAGGGTGTAAACATTTATTAAAGTTAGATTTGCTCATTTTTCCTCCCTTATAAAAAACAAAAATCCTCAATTTGTTTCTAAAGAAGTAATCAAACTAACTAGAAACAATACTGAGATTGATTATTTACAGTTATTAACAAAATAAGTAACGAACCAAGGAGTTGAAATGGAAAAAAAACTTGCTATGAATGAATATAATGATGATACATTTAAACTATTATAATATTAACGTGAAAGGCAATGGGACGTGGTAAAATCTGTACAACTGAAAGAAATCTCTAAGAGGCTCCCTGTTAGGCTGCCTCTAGCCTGAATACAAGATGAGATAAGGTCAGGCATTGGACACATACAGGTTTCATATTATATCCTGTGGCACACTTATAGGCAGCCGAAGCTGTTCCCACGGAGGCTAGATTGATGAGAAATCTGACAATAAGGCAGGCCAATGAATAAATGGAAGGACATGCACTGTGCACCATGGCAACAAATTCCCTTCTGCTAAGCACCTGTATATGGTCCAGGGAGGAAGGGGTGTGTTGGTTGGTTGGTTGGCGGGGTTTAACACCACTTCAGCTCTTCGGCCATTTCGTGGCAGGAAAGGTATTGTCTACTGTTATCTTGTCCTTAAATCTGAGCTCTTAGTTTAGAGATGGTCAACTTTATTTGCTTTATATTTGTTAAAAATGTCAGTTAATGTATTTGATATATGTACCTTTAGTTTTATAGGTAGGTATTTTGGGTATTCGACTAATAGGTGTTTAATAGTGATAGTTTTTCTGCATTCCTCACATTAGGGGGGTTCTTCTCCCTTTGATAAAAAGGAGTGTGTTAATCAGGTGTGTCCAATGCAACATCTCGTGTATGTTACTGTGTTGGTTTTTCATCATATAGTGCAGTGTATGATGGACAGAATGTGGGCGCACGTGCTGAATTTTGCTGGTTGGCTTTTAGCTTAATTGCATACTGAAGGGTTAATCTCAGTCATCTGTGGGTTTCTACGTACAGGCTTTGCACAGGGGAGGTTTGTTATGCTCCCAGTGCTAGCCTGATGCCTTGGTGATGTACTGTATTTAGGCTGTTTCGGTAGGACTTTCTGGCGGCCCCATAGATGATCCTCTCATAGTTTTGTTCTGACAATGGTTCTGTACATTTATACAAGTGTCTGGAATTCTGCTCCCCATTTTGTCCTGGTCAGAACTTTCATTATGTTTAGTCTTTCCATGCATTCATTTATTATAGTTCTTCTATGCGGGATAAAAGTTAGTTTGGTATCCAGGGTTAATCCTAGGAATTTTGTTTCCTTATCGACCTTAATGGAGTTCCCCTACAAGTAGAGTTCTGACTTGGGGTGAATTGACCGTAGTTTAACAGAAATGTACATATGTTGCTTTGTTCTTTGAGATCTTGAAGCCGTGAGTTACTGACGGTTGATGAATTTTGTTTATGCCCTGCTGGAGTTGTTGTTCTACTGTGTGTATGTGTTCTTTCTCTGTACCCAATGCTGAGGGTGTCTACATATAGGCTGCATAATATACCTGTTGGTATTACTTTAGTTACGTTATTTATTTTGAGGTTAAATAGGGTGAATACTTCCCTGGGGCACTCCCATTTCCTTATTTCCTTAGTATGACTTTTGGAAAGAGTGTTATTGATTTTTACCTTGAAGTGTCTGTTCCTTAGAAAGTTTCCTTAGAAAGTTCCGGAAGCCTTCCTCTAAGGCCCGCCTGATGCATGTCTTTCAGGATGCCAAATTGCCAGGTGGTGTCATACGCTTTCTCAAGGTCAAAGAAAACAGCCACGGCATGTTCCCTTCTTACGAATGAATCTCTGATAAAGGTCTCCAGTCTAACCAGTTTGTCAGTGGTGCTTCTGCCTTTGCGAAAGCCGCTTTACATCTCACTTATAACATGGACATTTTCTAGATGCCATACAAACCAATTGCTGACCATCCTTTCAATGGTTTTGCAGAGATAGCTTGTCAATGCTATGGGCCTATAGTTGTTCGGGTCGTTATGTTCTTTTCCTGGTTTGGATAGGGGAATGATTGTTGCCTCCTTCCATGTGGGTGGGATTCTTCCTGATGTCCAGATATGGTTGAAGATTTTCAATAGTATTATCAGAGAGCTTGTGGGTAGGTGCTTCAGCATATTGATAGTGGATGTCATCTGAGCCAGTTGCAGTGTCATGTGATTGTTTTAGTGAGGTTTGGAGCTCTTCTAGTATGAATTCCTGTTTGTATGGTTTGGTGTTATTGGAGTTGAAGTTGATCTCTTTTCTTTCTTCTTCAGTCCGGATGACTTGGAACTCTGGCGTGAAATTGCTCCCTGCTGAGTTTCTCTCAAAGGTATTCGCCAGCTGTTCGGCAATGTCTTTTAACTTGGTGGCCATTCCAACATCCCGTTTGCCTTTTATTTTTCGTAAGAGGTCCCAAATTTTTGTAATCGGGGTATTATTAGTTATTTTGCTTATGTAGTTTCTCCAACTCTAAACGGCTAATTTTCAGGTTGACAAGGTTTTCCCACGTTGGGTGTTTGTTAAAAAATTCTTTCTGTCCATTAACAAGCATTAATAACCTGCTTGCATTCTTCATTTTACCATGGGTTGCGATGTTTTCTTAGTTTTGTGGTGGATTTTTGAATAGTATCCTCTGCTATTATTTGCAAGGTGCTGAACTTAGCCTTTCTCTACAGTGTCTTTGAAATGAGGGCCAAACGGCTTTGGACAGCTTCCAGCGTTGAGTCTTTGGAGACCATTGTGGTCTCTCTATGCGGTCAAAGTCACATAGGTCATCCCAGACTTTCCACAAAAACTCAAGAAATAGCTCTGGTTGCTTAAAGTCAAGTCTATGGTTCCATAGGTGCCATGTCCTGAGTGGAGGTGAGTGTGTACTGGGGTGTTTAGTAGGCATTGGTCGTTGGAGTTCATAAAGTTTTCTAGGACCTTTCATATGGTGTGTGCGTACTGGCTCCCCCATATTGGGTTATGGCTGTTAAAGTCTCCCAGCATCATGTATGGAGGTGGGAGTTGGTCTGCTAGACTGTCCAGTTGGGAGGGGTGTATAGTAAAGGAACCACATTTGCATGGATGGTGGACAACGAAACTGTGGGACCTCCTTGTGTTTGTTGGTGAATAAAATGATCCTCTCTACTTATGGTCTGTGCTTTCCAGACCTTGCTAACCATGTACATGTGCTCTCACACAATCACTGGTCCTAACACCAAAAGCAGCCTCTGCAAGCCTTTTTATGGCACAGCATGGGAAACACCTTTTTGCCCTATTATGGCAAGACCCACAGTCTCATTAGACCACACCACCTGTAATCATTCACATATCTGAATGAGACATAACTGCATGGCGAGTTTTACAGCAATCTGGATGCTATATTTTGTTAAGGAGTTTAATTCTGCCTGATTGCAAGTATAATGGTTTCATTAACTTCTTTAATGACAAACAAAACTCGAAGCATCAAAATACATAGCTGTTCAGAAGCCTATTATATGCAGCGCTTGAGTAGCCATGTGTTTATCTGTAAATAAAGATTAGAATATTTGACTTTAGTTACTACTACAGGACTGAATTCAATGTTGGCCTCATGTTTACCTGATCCAGTTTGTACACATTTACTGTAGGACACGACTTCTTATTTTAACTTCAGCCCATAGCCTTGGCTATGTGCCCAAACACATTAATAACTAAAGCTCAGATTAAACAACCTACCCTTAACCCTTTCATTATGGACATAATGTACAGCCAAACCAAGCAATTACAAACAGCTATACTGACAAATGTGTAAAAGAAAAGACGATGCTTTTCAATTTTCTTTTACTTAGATAAACCTGGGGGCATTATGAGTTGGACCCAAGACCGCAAGAGACAGGCTGTCAGTCCATCTATAAAAAAATTTGGTGTCACATTTGAGTTGGACCCCTCACATTAACATTTCTAGAATTGCTTTCTTCTAACTACATAATACTCCTCAAATAAGACATATACTCTGTTTTATAATTGCTGAAGCTATAAGCACTAGCCAGTTTACCATTTGCTGTTGTTTTACCTGCCATTGTGTGGCTCATCAATTTTCAGGTCTCTGGGAGCAGGGTAAACAGGTTGGGTGGGCAATTGATCAATATCAAGTGTGGTAGGAACACAGGCTGTAGATGTCAAAGAATGTGTACGATACTGGGTGCTGGGTAGAGTTCTGGACTTCTGTGGTCCCAGTTCAGTTATGCCATGCATGTCCGGGGTAGTGGGTGATGCCAGGTTCACCTCCTGAAAACCTTCAATGGGTTCGCTCGCCATAGTTCAAGAGTCATAGTAGATCTATCTGTGGAGGAAAAATATGCAGTTTTATATATATATATATATATATATATATATATATATATATAAAGGTTACTATTAAAATCTACTACTCTCTACAAAACTACACGTTTCTTCTATTGTTTAAGCCTTACTTCTGTTTTTAAGCATACAAAAAATCTAAGTATTATAGCTTTTAGTTCATCACTATTTAAATATAATTATGTTCTATAATTTTAATTCTGAAAAAAGTCAATATTACAATGAGGTTAGGATTAAAAGAACATTTCACAACAAATAAAAAGACCAAAATTCACGAGATTGGTGGTATGTAAAATTGGGATCACTCGAGCCAAAACAAGAATCTATTATCTGGTTTCGGCACCCTTCTTATCTGCGGTTTGGCCTTGAGGTTGGGCTGTAGAGAGTAAATTCCTCCAGAGGATTCAGCTGCTATGGAAACCCTCTCCCGTCTTCCTCGGACTGCTGGGGCGTGGCCTGTCTGGAAGCTTTCTCACTGTGCTATGGGCACGGACTCGTGCTTTTAGGCAAGCAACTCTTTGGCTCCCCCTCTCTCCCAACCATTGAACACACCTTCCATTTTCTGCTTCTCCCCCACAGTCGCATCGTGCCAGGTCTGTGTTAGCGCTGTAGGGAGCTGCTATATCGTTGTTGATGTTTTTTTCCTCGATCCCTTTCCCCCTTCCCCATAGCTTGTCTTTCGTCAAATGTCATTATATGTGCTTATTTATTCCTCAGAGGATAATATGAGGGTGGGGTTTTTTTTATCTCCAATCTTTCCCAATGTTTACCATATTCAAATTCAAATTCAAATTCAAATTCTTGTCACCCCCACCCCAATTAGTTATATTGTATGTTTGGACGGATTGATGGTTCCAATTTCGCTGTATATTGTACCTGCTTCAATGTATAAGTGACAATAAACCTGACTTGAAAAAGCTGTGGATGAACAGTAAAGTCCGCAATGTTCAGATGGTATTCCAGGCAGAGCAATAAAAGCGTGTGCCAACCAACTTGCGACCCTTTTCACAGACATTTATAATGTCTCACTGGCACAATCCAACATTCCTGCCAGCTTTAAAGTCACGACTATCATCCTAATTCCGAAAAATACCACCATCTCCTGCCTGAACGACTACCATCCTACCATCCATCCATCGGTCTCACCCATCGCGATGAAATGTTTCGAGAAGCTGATCCTGGCTCACATAAAGAGAGTCCCGAGCACTCTGGACTCACATCAGTTTGCCTAGCAGGCAAAGAGATTCATTGACGATGCAGTCACCCTGGCAATACACACTCTACTCAATCATCTGAGAGAACAAATGCAGACTGGTCTCCATGCTTGGACTCACACCCTTGGAATCATTGATACATGGACTTTTTCACTGGAAAATCATAGTCTATTAGAATGGGTGACCACACCTCACTACGTATACCCAAGACTGCTTCACCAAACACAGCAACAGCACCATCGTCCCATTTGCTGACAACTCAACAGTCATTGGCAACATCACCAACCTCGAAGAGGGAGCAGAGGATCAGCGAGAGACCAGAGTGCACGCATCCCTGCACAAGGAGGGGACGACGGTGGAGAGAGTGAGCAGCTTCAAGATCACCGGATTCCACACTTCTGAGGATCACCGAACACATCCCATGTCATCAGGAAAGTACAACAATGCCTCCACTTCTTCCGACGGCTGAAGAGCGTCAACCTGCCTCAACAGCTCCTCTGCAATTTCTACAGGTACATTGTTGAGAGCATTGTGAGCAGCTGCATCACAGCGTGGTACAGCAGCACCATTGTTGCTGAACACAAGACTCTGCAGAGAATGGTGGAAACTGCCCAGTAAATTACCACATCTTCCCTCCCACCCATGCAGGACCCCTTCAACAATAGATGTCTGAGGAAGTCCTTCAGCATCTCCTCCGACCCCACACACCTCAGCCACTTCCTGTTCTAACCCCTGTTCTAAAATCAATCACAATCTACAAAGACAAATAAACAAAACAAATGTGCACGTTTCCCAACAAAAAGCAGTGGATGAACAGTGAAGTCCACGATGTTCAGATGGTATTCCAAGCAGAGCAATAAAAGAACACCAGTCTCATCACCTACAACCTGAACAACACATAAAAAAGGTCAACTCAAGATTCAAAGAAAGAAAACAGCCTGAAATTAAATAAAACATATTGCAATGACACCGCATGAACACAGTTCATTGTCATAATAGCAGATATGGAAACGAAACGCACGAGAAGATAAAAGGACGCTCCTTATAAGTCAATTATGACCGATGGTCATACTGACATATCTACAGATCATATTCGCAACAATTCTACACACAAGGAAGACCAATTAATACTTTGATTGGCCACATCACAGAGCAGAATACACATGTTCAATGTTTTTTGAGTAGCTAGGAAATGCAGCTCCTGCAGAACTGCGAATGCATATTCTGGTTGGGCGCTGATACGCGGCTGGGTCATCTGCCATGGGTCTGAGGCCCTAACTGCTCTTCCAGAGCTCAGATTCTAGACGTGGTGGGTTCTGGTCGGGTGCAAAACCGAGATCCCGTTCTGGTCGAGCGTGGGTCTGAGACTTAGTGGGTTTTAATTGGGTACGGGTCCGAGATTCAGTTCTGGTTAGCCATGAGTATGAGAGCCAGGGGTTCTGGTCAGGTAAAGGTCCTAGCACCCATTGGTTCTGGTCGACCATGGGTCTGAGAGACAGTCAGTTCTGGTAACCCATGGGTGCAAGATCCGGACGGTTCTGGTCAGGTGTAGGTCCGAGACAGGTTAGCGTTAGATTGAGCATGGGTTCTAGACCATGTTGCTACTGGTCATCGCGGTTCTGAGACCCAGTTGCTTCTAGTGGGGCGTGGGTGACGCAGTTCTACTTCATGAGCTCTCTCGCCATGGTCAGATTGTTTCTGTTATTCAAAACACCTCTCTGGGCTGTAAACTTCATCTGCAGGACTGAGGAGAACTTAGTTTGGAGCTTAGTTTGGTTATATGGGAGCCTGACATTCAAAGGCATTGTTCTGATCCAGGAAACTGGTAGTGATGGGATAATGGTATATAATGACAGAAGAAGGCAGGGTGTCTACACCAGAATCTACGCCAGCTGTGGGATGGGAGTACTCTTAATTGTTAATAACCTAGTAGCATTGTCCCTAAAGTACCTGCTGGCTGTTTTGGAACCCCCTTGTGTACAACCCCAAATCCAACAAAGGCGTTTGTAAATCCTTTTCAACCTATATATAATTGAATACACTATAAAGACAAGACATTAAATGTTCAAACAGATGCAATATTTTTGCAAATATTCACTTATAGCCTCCGTCATGTTTACCTTTTTTCCATTCCATCTTAGCCAAGAAAAATACACAATGTAAAAATTATTATAAGAACACACACACACCTTCCTATAATATGTACATAGTTATGGTACTATTAAAAATACATAGGACACTTAGAAAAGACGTTTTACCACACACTATATTAAAAGTGCATAATCGTATTTATGTTTTATATTTATACTGTTTTTAGTTTTTGTACACTCAATTTGTGGAAAGAGGTTCTGTTAGGTCACACACTGATTCAATAAAAAGTTAGAAACTACAGCATAGCTCATATAGTTAAGTCTCAACAGACTCAGTCATACAGGAGAATAACCAGTCTGTTAATTTGTGCTTTAGACTTTGTCAAATATGACTATTTTCCTGACATTTTTTGGCTTTGAAGTTTTCTTGAAAAGCTTTAAAAGTATTGTCTTGTCTAGTTCTCATGAACAAAATATGGTGTCTCGTCTCGTGTGATGAGTGTCTCGTCACACCACTACTTGCTCATTAACATTAATAACTATAGCTAATTTAGCTGTTCAGTGTTAGGCGGTTAAGCTACTTGAGGTGATAAACTACTCTTTCTACACCAGTGAACTTATACACAGTGAAAAAAAAAACACCTTGATACCCCAGCAAGTAATGGACGAGGTGGCATATCTTTTAGGCTATGTCTGGAACATGCCAGGCATCTTGAAAGCCAACTTATTGGATTGTTAATTGCAAGCAGTATGTGTGGAGAAAACCAGGCACTGCTCATCACCTGCCCTATACAATCCCAACAGTGAAATATGGTGGTG
>JAYJMA010066476.1:0-10428 GCA_036873895.1 Parotocinclus cabessadecuia
AATACTTATTATTTTTTATCATTGCTTTATTAATTAAACAATATTGATAATAATTATTTATTTTCATTTCACTATTATTATTATTATTATTATTATTATTACTGATTAAACAGTTAATCAGTATTAATACTTATTCTTTAATATTGATTAATAATGAAATAATATAAAGTAGCATTTATTATTATATTATATATGTTATATTATTATTATTATTATTATTATTAATTATTTCATTATAAATATTGATTTATTAATCATGATTAATTATTGTTATTATAACAATGATAATAATAATAATAATAATTATGATAATCGTACTAAATAATTTTTTCAATATATTGATTAATTCATTAAACAATATTGATCAGAATTATTTATTATTATTATTATTATTATTATCAATATTAATGAATTAATTAAACAACATTGATAAGAATTATTTATTACTAATATAATCAATATTTAATAATTAATGATTATTTTAAAATGATTTTATAGGATTATCATTATTAATATCATTATTATCATCGTTGATAATTGTTATAATAATTATTATATACTATTATTATGAAGGATGTGATGGAAGAGACGAAGCTGCTGATGCTGTATAACCCTCCCGTAACATTTCTGCAAAGTCCTGCCAAAATATAAGATCATCTTAAAAGTAAATTTAAAAAAAAAACAAATAAACAAAGAAGGTCAAACTAATATACTTTGTCTCTTAATGACTGAGGAAAACAATCGACTGTTTCGTTTTCTGGGGGTTGGAAACAGTATGTGAACCTTTGCTTTCAGAGTTTGGTTTGAACTCAGAGTTTGGTTTTGATCATCAGCAAGATTGGATTAAGGTCAAAACTTTGGCCATGATGAAACTTTGTCCGAGTTCTTCTTCTATAACCAGTCTTTGGTAGAATAACTAAATTCACTGAAACCAAGCTCAGCTTCCATTACATTCACCTCCACAGACTATTAGGTTTCCGTTTTCGTGTTTATACCCTGTGCCAGAGCCCACCTTCGTCATCCTGAGCAAAGTTCATTACCCTTACTCAGTTACTTACCTCAGAGGTACCTGTGTGTGAGCATTAAGCAGGTATGAATGAATGAACACCGTGTGTTGTGAGTTTTAATCTTAGACCTTCTCCGCCTTACGGAGAGTGTACGGGATTGAATTCATGCACGGCAGCTCTCCTGAAGCTTTAGATCCATCAGTTTGTGATTCATCTGCAGCAGAGTGAACTGTAAATCCAGTAAAGACCAGCTGAACATCTGCACTCTGTTAGTAGTTCTTGAACTAATATTATACCCCGTTATTTATCCATATTTCCAAGCAAAGTAACTTTAATTGCTGGACGACGCCTCCTGTTTAATTGTTTACATGTGCAGACAGATTGAAAAACAAGTGTGAGGAAGCAGTTTTGGTTCTGCTCCGTTCTTCACCCCGGGAACTGCTGTGCACAGAGGAATATGGCAGCATGATGGATGGACTTATTAATCGACTTCATCCTCATAAAGCATTTGAAATTTCTTTACGAGCAGAGCAGATGGGAATAAACTCATTAATTTAATCCCCTTTGTCTTTGGTTCGGAGACGTTTAAAAAAAAATTTAATCCGCCCTCAACATAGAAGGTTTTATTTACAGGGCCTTTAGGAATCAAAGCTAGGAAATATTTATTTTATTTCAAACGATAATGTTCATCTGGTAAATCTCAGATGATCAGATCAGATGATCGGAGCCCTGGTCTTTCAGCAGTTAAGTCTGGATTTTGGTACAGTAAAGTTTTAAGCGGTGTTTGTGAATGTAACTCTGTATTATAGAGCTTGATAAAGCTTGGAATAAACCAATTGTGCTCCTATCAGATACTGATCAATGACGGTTCTTAGGGAGGGGAGAGAGATCACCCCTATTCAGATTCGGATTTTGCCGTTCCATACAGCTCTAAATTGCCACCAGTCCCAGCTTTTTCTGCTTTTTTTTTGCAGGCCTGACCTTCAAAAATGTACTTTCATTAGCAAAAGGTATTACGTTCTCCAGGAAAAAAAACTGTTTTGGGTTCTTACCGTCTGCAATTAAATAAAAGTCAAAAGAAATGTAATTATTTATTGATATGTTTGCATTATCCATAGTGGATCAACTCTTTCCGGATTTGGGGTTGTTTATGGATCTAAGGTATCTATTTGTAGGATCAGATTCATGGTAGAATATGGTATGGATTTAAACCTCAAACTCATAAGACACATCTGTGGAGCTCCGGCAGCTCACATGAATCAACTTTGGTCTGCACTTGTAAGAGGAGGCCATATGAACATGATGAAAACAATCATAAAATGAAGCATGAGCACGTTCCTCCTGAACAGCAGCTGCAGATCTGTTTTAGGAAATGAGAGCAGCATAGAAATAATTGATTTATGGAGCTTGGGAGCCATTTGGAGCTCCATTAACATATCTCTGCCGTGGAACGGAGCTGCTGGATGAGTCGATGGATGCAGGATGCTTATTTTAATAACCCGGAGCAGATCTGCTGGATGGAGCTGTGACGGTTCTGGATGGCTTCCCTCTGATTGAATGGGTTGCTCGGGTTTGCACTCACATCAGGTTAAATTAAGAGGAATTGCGAGATGGTGGAACAGGGGTGATATCTAAATAGCCATGGACTAACTGGACATCCATCACTCATCCTCCTGCTGAAGGGAGAAGCTCCGCTGATGGGATGAAGGAAACAAATGGACCTTTTCATGTCAGGAAGCAGACGGTGGTCAGAGTTAACGATGACAAGCATGTACCAATCTGCAGAGTGCTGAGCTCAGCTTCATGCAAACATCATCCAACCTCTTGCCAGGAAAATTAGGCAAAGCAGGAAAGTGTTCACCCTAATTCAGCACCCAAATTCATACGAGCTGTAAAGGTACAGTAAGGTCATTGCAGGCCTGCATAATCAGGGACTATAAATGGTTCCTAAATGTGCTGTTGTTAACTGAAACTTCTACGATATTTTAAAAGCAAATAACCATATATATATATATATATATATATATAAAATTAGCAGAGCTGGAAGATCACATTACCATCTAATCCACCTAAGCGGGTTGGGTCCCTTTTTGAGTCTAGGTTCCTCCCAAGGTTTATTCCTTTTATATTCAGGGAGTTTTTCCTTGCCACTGCCGCTCTAGGTTTGCTCAATTTTGGATTGGACTTTTAAAATCAGATAATATTATAAAGCTGCTTTGAGACGATGCTCCGTTATAAAAAGCTCTTTAGAAATAAATCTGACAGTCAAAGAGATTTAGGAACTGCTTACCAGTTGTCAGATTGACTGAATGGTAAGTTTATTCCATGGATGAGACATTTGTTCCAGCTGATGATCTTGTGTTGACTCATAAATCAGTGTATAAAGAAAGCAAGACCGAGTTTTCTGGGTCGAGAGAGAGGCCAGTCACAAAAAAATAGATCTGTCTGGTTTATTTCTATAGCACTTTTTTTTTTACAATGGACCATTTTCTTTAACTATATATATAGTTTAAATTATATATATATATATATTATATATGTAGTCAAATAAGATAAAAAAAATATGCCTACTGGCATCATTCACTCCAGTACATATTCCCTGAACGTTTGCAGAGAAACCGTACAAATATTCTTATATATAATAACTATTTATTTGCTATTCTTACTCAGGCCACTGGGTGGCGGAACATGGTTGAGGACATGGTTGACAAGACAAATAAGGACTTCATTTTGTAGCATGAGGTCGAGTTAAAATTAGCTTCATAACTTTGGGGTGTTAAATCCTTGTTTTAGAAACTTCATTGGTTTTACACATAAAGTCGCAAATTGTTGATTTTTGAAACTGTAGAAGAACCTATGCTTTGATTGGACTTGCTTTGAAGTGATTCTGTCTGTTGATTCTCCTTTGAAGGTTACCAATGAACATCTGGATAACCCAAAGCAGACATGGGAGACGGTCATTTGGTCAGTGGGTCATGAACTCCACTCGCCGTGTATGGAATAAGAAGAAACATATAAGTATAACAACCCCAAGAACAACGTCCCAACCGTAAAGCATGGGGGTGGAAATGTTATACTTTGTGGGGTGCTTTTCTACAAAGGGGACAGGACGACTGGACCGTACTGAAGGGAGGATGGGTGGGGTCATGTATCTCCTTCACTCAATAAGTTGTAGTTGTAGTTGTAGTTGGGTTGTAGCTGGGTCTTCCAGCATAACAATGACCCAAAATACACAGCCAGGGCAACTAAGGAGTGGCTCTGTAGGTCCTGGAGTGGTCTAGCCGGGGTCCAGACCTGAGCCCAGTAGAAAATCTTTGGAGACCTCTCCAGGTGGGGAAACGCAAAATCGTCAGGGTAACAAATACTTATTTTCCTCACTCAATATCTATTTTATAGATGCTGAGAAACTAGCTCATGCATTTATAACTTCATCACTGTAACGATGTAATTACAGAATGCTTAGTAAATGTATTAATAAACGTAATTTATTTAGAATGCAGAGGCCGAAGAGCACTCTAGAACCAGAAATATTGATTCCTATCGGTCATGTTGTGACATTTCTTCATTCACCGGTTACTAGTATAATTCCGCACGGGAGTCTAGACTGAAAACACGCATATTATACACATGCTTTTGGTAAGAATTAGGCATTACACTGGGGTGTGCGTTAGTGTACTGAAGAGGGTGTAGATGTTCTGCACAGCTTCTTATCCTCTAGCTACCACATCCACATTACAATCGAATGTTACAAGCGACAGCGTTATTTTATTTAGTAATTGTTTGTAAGTAAATTTCTGGAATAAACTCATGAAAAAAACATGTTAGATTGCAGTGTAGGCTTTCCTTTGTTCAGCATGACATGCACACACATTCTAATTAATTTTACGCCTCCGTGTAACCCTGGCTGTATCCCCAGTAACCTAAAGCATATCTTTTGACTTCCCCCCCCCACGCGCACACACACAATGATTTTTCTCGGACTTGATTTACACTCTCGGCTATAAATATTGAATTTACCTTGCGATATTTGTGCCAGTGCCTTTACTTTTTTTTTCGTTTGCTTGTTTGCTTGTTTGATGGAATTGTATTTAGAATTGTTGTAGTGCCACCTGCCTTTCTGGAATTAGGAAAGGATGCCAGTTTTCAGAATCCACTCACACCATGCCTAACAGTTTGTGCGGTCTATTTTGGGTGACTTACTGTATCGGACAAGAAGTTCAATCTTTCTGATGAATATGATTCTGTCTCGGTCGTCCACTTGGGAGGCTGGACAAAATGAGCTGGGCTATTGGTGGAGCATGCATGGCAAAGCTTTCACCACTGGGTGCAGAAGCAGCCATGCAAGCTGCTGTTCTGGAAGTGCAGTAGATGATACCTAAGTATTCTGAGGAGCAAGAGAGGGCCACGGTGCAAGCTGGCCTGTGATTGAAGACCCTACATTTTCCCAGCATGCTTCGGGTCTAATCAGCAGTGGAGTGTTTGCGGCTTATAAAGCTTAGCCAAAATGAATAAGTTAGCTAAATCTGGAGTTTAAGTAAGCTGGAAAAGCCGTAATGAGATGAAGCGGGTGGAAAGAAAAGTTAGCTCTATTCCCACTGTTTCCTGCCGTCACCGTATAGATGCGCTTGCTCCGCCCGTCACTAAAGCTACCCCACGGCAGTGCATAGCCAAAACACTTTGAGATCCCCCGATTAAATCCTCCTCTGCCTGGTTCTGTCATTAGCCTCTTTAGCGTTGTATTAGCAGCGGTATAACAACCTCATATGATTATTATTATTCTCGGTCTCTTTGTTACGGTGCAACCAGAAAATATAGAAAACAAACAAAGAAATCAGCTAAACAAAAATCAACAAAATGGCGTACACACGCAAGCAGTCGGTATTTACTGTGCTCTCTGATGATGTCACTGAACACTGATGATGGGAGACTGTCCTAAACATTTCTGCTCGAATCTTCTCATATGTTATATCAGGCATCTTTCAGAACTTCCCGTGAGTTCTTTTTTAGATTCAGGCTCTCTTTTATCATTCCCCACATTCCCTGTACTTTCTGCTTCTATCTTAAAAAGACACTGTGATATCATTCAGTATGTTCATTATACCACCACTACCACCACTATACTACTCAAATCTAGGGTACTAGCCCCAGTACGGTACTATAACGGTGGAATAATATTTTAATGGTTACCGCCATTGGCGGCGGCAGTGATTAGGTAGTATTACCTGTTCAACCCGCTAGGTGGCGGATACGTTTTTCTGCTGTAAACGTCTTGGTTCCTCCCAAGATTTCGTCCTTCTACATTCAGGGAGTTTTTCCTTGCCACTGTCGCCCTGGGCTTGCTCAGTTTGGGATTGGCCTTTTAAGATCATATAAGATTATGAAGCTGCTTTGAGACGATGCTCCGTTATAAACAGTTTTTTAGAAATAAATCTGACCTTGGCTTTGAGCTTGACTCAAGCGGTCCAGGCACCGGACTCTGGACCCGATCGTCCTGGGTTCAAATCCCACCTCTGCCAAGCTGCCACAGTTGGGTCCTTAAGCAAGGCCCTTAAGTTGCTCTGGATAAGGGCGTCTGCTAAATGCCGTAAATGTAAGTGTGCCTCTGGATTGTCGCTCTCATCTAGATTTTATGATTCTCTGACGTTTTATTGCTTGAAAAGCAGAGGATTTTTACAAAAGAAACCAACCTTCACTTAAGCCTGGACTTCTGTTTGAACAGCTAGCACATGGGGCATTACTTTACCCTATTCAGCTGCTCGCCGAGTTTCCTAGGATTCCCCTGGGAACACAGGGTATAGGGGTTAAGTGTGCCCTTGACCATTGCAATCCATCATGGGGCCTCAGGATCGTGGAATGAGCCTTTGACCAGCCTCCCCTCCACCAGGCATAGTTAGCTGTGGCCAGAAGGTACCACGAGGGATAACGTATTAGACCTCAACCACAAAACGGTCCCTCCGGAACTTCCTTCTCACAAATGAAACTGTAAGAACTGGTGTTCTTACCATCTAAGACTGTACCATTTTACCCTTTGCACGGTTTCAATGGTTTGTTTTGACCTCTACAAGGTCCTGAACCTGACGTTAACTCTGTGTGTCCGACATGCCTTCCCATCGAACCTTTCAGGCTTTGTTCTGTTTTCGTCCCAAGGGCAGAGACGTGATTTTTAACATTTTAATCTGCCTTTCATTTCTCTGAGTTTCATGCGGAGTGTCATTCGGCTGATTCTCTGTTTGTTTATTTTCTGGATTCGTGCTAAATCAGAAGGCGATGCATAAACAATCTGAACATGATAAATCAGGACGATGGAGACAATGGGCTGGACTGGAATAAGCCGTTTGGATACATTTGGGCTAATCAGGCCATTTCTGGAGCTCTGTATTTATCTTTGGAGACATGATGAAGAGTCGCTGATGAACTGATTCTCTTTGTAGTTTTCGGGAACAAAGCATTAAATTACGACAAATCCATCAGACTTCAAAGACGATCTAACAGTCTCTGTGGGAAGTGTCGAGCACCCCTGAGAACAAACGATCAAACTGATTCCATTTTGTTTGATGTGGGGAAGTAAAAGGAAATGACTTATCATCAAAGGGCTCCAGAAAGTCACGGAATCAGAGCAGAAGTGACAGAAACAAACACGAGCTGCAAAATCAGACGTTCTCCAGCTACTCGAGGCTGTTACACACTCAGCGTCTGATCTATTCAGGTGACAGTAAATTAATTTGGCTTTATGTGTAACAGTGGTTTCTTCCACACCATTGGTTATTTATTCCATGCAATCTGTCACGCTGTCCCATTTTTTTCTCTGATGACTAAGTGTCACAATAGCCGTTCTGGTCCTGGTGAAATCTTGGGCGTTCTAGCGCTGAAGCTAATTAAACGTAGCTTATTGGTTTCCAGATCCGTTCTCTTACACACTGCCATGGCTTTATATTCTAATTTCGATTTATGACATGCTATTATAACGCTGCAATTCCATGTGCAGCGTGGAGCGGCGGCGGGCGTTGGGCGGAGGGAAAATGTCTGATTGGTTTATGGGAGGGCGGTGACAGCGGGTCGTGGATGAGGTCGGCGTGGAGTGAATTAGACCCGAGCTTGTTTCTGCTCTTCATTCCACCCAGCGTTTTTCCCATTAACAGATGTGCTGGGTGTAACGTGATTTAATAAGCAGTCGTTTTGTTTAGATCTGCTGTCTGACAGATGCATGATGGGATTCCTGGAGGACTGCATTACATCTCGGAGCTCTTGTTTATTTGCATGAGGAGCAGGTTCAGATCTTATTTGGGCTCCATAAATAAACCAGCTCCATTTCAGAAGGTCAGGTTGATGATCCTCGCGGTGCCTTTGTGCTTCGTGTCCAGCCTCTCTAACCACACAACGGGAGCTTCCAGCGTTGTGTGAGCGGAGGATTCGTATCACAGTAACACAATTCCAGATACTCACCGTGCACGCATCGCAACAATAGCCTCCAGCCTGAGCAGAAACCAGAGGAGGAACCTGGGCAAGAGAAATCGGAGAGAAACTTTTATACAGAGTATTTATGTTCGGTTAAAGTCTATCTCGCAGTTCTTGTTGACTTGCTTCTGCAAATGCATGGCCTTGTGGGCCATTTTTCAGAGCATTTTTCGGAGCAGAAGTAGGTCTCTCTGCTGAACCTCAGTCCTTCAGTGGATGACCAGAAGTGAACATCTAGTTTGACCTTGTTCTCTGACTGCAGGAGGGCCAGCGAGAGCGCCACCATGTCACAGCCCCGTAAAAAGCAGCAATAACAGAGAAGAGTCACAGTGTGGAGACAGAATGGGATGTGCACTAGGCTCGGTGCAATCACAGGACCGTCCACCCATGCAATTTCCTCCAGAGCTCCGTCACAGAAATTACATTCAGCACTGAGCCTCAGTCTGGCCCGGCTGCCTTACCAACAACTCAGCTAATCATTCGTAGAGAAGAGCCGCGCTAACGCTACCTAACACCGACAGCTTTACTAACACCTGCCCATCAAACACCTGAAGATTGCCTACAACCAATCCAAGCATCACACAAACATCACACAAACATCACACTTCTTTATTTCATAAACCAGGACAGGACTCAAAAAAAATCTCCTTTCTTGCTTTTTATTCTCATCTCTTTCCTCACCTGCTGGTTATCTGTGGCCACGCAAAACACACGCATGCCGAGCAACCATGGCACCGGTATTACACGGTCATATTCAAGCATCACGCCAAAACACAACACACACACAGACACACACGGACGCATCAGCATAAAGATGGCAGCAGAAGTAGAGGAGTTGAAAAAGTAAAAGTGACAGTGAAAGTATTTCTTTAAGTGCTAGCCTACTGAAAAAAAAACGGTGTTTGTTGTGTTTTCAACATGTTTTTGCTGGGGATGCTGGTGACCAGCACATCCTGGTCTTTGCTGGTTCTTGGATGGTTGTGACCAGTGCGTGATGTTTTTTTACTGAGTATGCCGGTGACTAGCACCAGCAAAACCAGCATGGATCTGATGCTGGTCAGTGCTTGTTTTTATCAGCAGGGGATTTAACTTTGTTTTTGAAGCAGGATGGGTTTTTTTATTGGTGGGAAGATCCAGCAGATCCATGATACTGACAAACGTAAAGGTTATGAGCTTATGAGCCATCTCCAAAAATTCCCCCCCCCCAAAAAAAATAAAAAAATAAAAAAATTTATATATATACTTTCTCGGTATTCCACAGTTTAATCTCTCTGCCCTCCTGGGTTTATTAATTCATTCATTTCTACAAAACCCAATCAGATTCAGGTACAAAGATCTGGTGGAATACTTAGATCCCTTGATCCTAGTTAAATAAAGAATAAAAGGCGTGCTCTGTATTTATAGGGTTCAGGGTTGGTCTAAGGGGCAGGAGGGCACAAGCTCGGTGCACTTTAGCCGGAAGCACAGAGAGACGATATTAATACAGAAGATAATCTGTATAAATGGTTTATAGGAAAATAATGGAGACTTGAACC
The DNA here is from genome assembly GCA_036873895.1 of Parotocinclus cabessadecuia. Classification (NCBI taxonomy): domain Eukaryota; kingdom Metazoa; phylum Chordata; class Actinopteri; order Siluriformes; family Loricariidae; genus Parotocinclus; species Parotocinclus cabessadecuia. The sequence continues at coordinate 9,998 of JAYJMA010066476.1, forward strand.
GGAGCTCCATTCTATTTTTTACCATCCCCATTCAGCCCATGAACTCGGAACGACGCTGATTTCTTACACGGGGATAAAGCATTAAGATTTTAATAGAGTAACACCTGCAAGCCTGAAGGAATAATGGAGCTCTTGAAATAAATTAATGTGGCTTTATTGCGATCCGTCATGTGGCTCGCAGTCCGGGGCGCTATCACCAGCTAGCACAGAGGGCTTTCAAAGAAGCTTCCGAAAACCTCGATTTCCCTCCTCTCACCGTCTCACCACTTCCAAACCCAAATTAATCACCAATTCATTCTTCACGTACCTGCAGAAGCACACCCAGCCCATTCTCTCTCTCTGTCTCTCTCTCTGTCTCTCTCTCTCTCTCTCTCTCTCTCTCTGTCTCTCTCTCTCTCTCTCTGTCTCTCTCTCTGTCTCTCTCTCTCTCT
>JAYJMA010066497.1:0-10428 GCA_036873895.1 Parotocinclus cabessadecuia
GTGTGAGTGTGAGAGTGTGTGTGTGTGTGAGAGTGTGTGTGTGCGTGCTGTGTAGCATGTTGTAACAATGTGAAATTACTAAAGCCAGAAGCGGATACGCTGAACCGATAATCACACGCCTCTTGGCCATACCTTTGTTCCCTGCAGCAACAGCTGGAGACAGAATTACATGTTGGTTCCCAGAGACATTGTACACAGAGACATTGGGCCGTCATTACCCTGAAATTTTCCGTAGCTACAATCCTACGCATTAAAGTAAAATACTGCACATGCCCAGTGCAATTATTGAATTATTCGAATTCTAATATTTGATTTCTTGTTATACCAAATAGGGTTTTAAATCTCCTAACCTTCTATTTAAAGCCTTGGGTATCACTGTAATGAATAAAAAGCCGAATGGCATCCCAAAATGGCGAGTATGCATTCGTATTGTGCAGAAGCCTTTCTGTAGGTCATGACGTCTCAGCCTGCACCATTCACTAAACTCTTTTGTTCTGGTATTTGTAGGTTATTGTTGTCTACTTTATATTACTGTGTCCGGTGCTAAAAGCAACATGCTGTGAGACAGCCACTTTCTTAGATAAATCTGTTCAACTGCTTGTGAATATCTAACTGCCCACTGTCATGGCAGAAGCTCATTGTATTAGATATGTAGACGTGGTCAAGACGGTCAAACTGATCATCAGAATGGGGAATTAAAAAAGGTAATTTCAGTACTTCTGAATGTGCCTTGGTTGTTGGTGCTAGAAGGGCTGGTTAGAGTATTTCAAAAACTGCTGATCTGCAAGAATTTTCATGCACAGTCATCTCTAGGGTTTTACAGAGAACAGGCAGGAAAACAGAGAAATTATCCAGTGAGGAGCAGTCCTCTGGGTGAAAATGTCTTGTTGATGCCAGAGGAGAATGGCCTGACTAGTTTGAGCTGATAGAAAGGCAACAGTAACTTAAATAACAACTTGTTGCACCTTGGAGCTGAGAAGACCACACGGAGTAATACTACAGTCAGCTAAGAACAGGCAGCTGACAAATATTAGGTGGTATTTCATTAGGGGATGTTTCATTTTGACATATCTCCTGACTTTTTGTGAGCGGTATAAAGTTTTGGCACACTCTGGGCCTCTTAATACCAATTGAGCATCAGTTAAACACCACAGCCTATTATTGCTCTCGATATCCCTTTATGATACACACAGTGTGCCCATCTTCTTTGTGCTCAAATAGGCTTAAGATGTTTTCTTGAACATAACAATGAGTTCACCCTACTCAAATGGTCTCCACAGTCACCAGATCTCAATCCAATAAAACACCTATTTGGAGATTCGCTTCATGGATGTTTGATGACACTAAAACGACAGAGCTTTCCAGGATCTGTGTAGATTTCAGAAATCTAACCTTTATCTGTGTTGCTTTTCCTTATTTTAATTCAGTTATATCTAAAGAATGTCATACAGTTTACTACTATATACAGTACATTACTCTCTATGTTTCTGTAATTAAGTATTTGCATGTTTGTGGTCAGCGTAATTTGGACTGATTTAGCGCATGTGAGAGTTTTGAGTGCAGAGCGCCAGCATAGCTCCTTGCATTATCAGCACTTTCACTGACAGCAATTGGAATATGTGCGCGCTGGCATCCGTTATGTCACTCTCTAAGACAAAGCAGTGATCATTATGCCATTATCTGCCAGAAAGTGGGTGGGTGTGGCAAGTCAACATCAAAAGAACTCAATCCACACTTCAATTCACTCCGGACAGGTCAGCGATATTGACAAAACCCAGACAGCTTCAGGCGATCACTATTTTTTACCTCTAAATTTGGTCATGATTGTTTGACATGTTCCATTCACCATTAGCGTTATGGAATGTTGTATTTTATGCCATGTTTAATACTGATTCAGTGTATTAACCCTAACATTAGTTCTCTAATAAGATTTTTTATCTCCCTCCTTTTGCTAAATGGCCTTGTTGGCAGTTTTTATTCCATGGTAATTTATCACATTGATGTTCATTCAACCTCACGTCTAACTGAAAAGGTGACTTTTACAGCCACGCAACTATACACATTTTATTGCTTCAAGCATATACAGTAAGCCAGAGTCTGTAAAATAAGCTTGATTCTGCAGAATACTGCACTCTGACAAAAACGAGCAGTCGTTAATGTGCTAGTTTTGTATTTAGCATGATCAGTAAGACTGAATTGCAGGATATAGTCCAAAATAGCGTCATGGATGCTCCCTTTGAAGTCGATGTCTGGTTTGATCTTTGAACTGTAGCAGGTGTGCCACCAAACAAAAACCGGCAGCATTTTCAGGGATTCTCAGGGTTAATCGAGAACCAAACGGAGCCAGCAGTGGCAGTATGTGAATTATCTAACTGTTCATGTTAATATAATAATTCAAATGCTTAGGATTCTTGTTTCTATGGATGCTTAATTCTGCCAAGCTAAATAAAAATCCCTTCAGCACGTCAGCATGTTATGACTATGAGCTTTTACATCATATGTGAGAAAGTATGTAATCTCATCGTGTCATTTTTTATGACATACATATAGGTCAGACATACAATTTGCCCAAATGGTTACCGCGGTCACCTCAAAGATACAGAAATTGCATCCCAAGCTCTGTTTGGAGTTTGGACTTTGCATGTCTTCCCTTTGTCTGTGTGGATTTACCCCCAGGGGATTACAGGTTCCTCCACATGACATACGTTAGGTTGCTCTGAATTGTGTGCGATTGTGAGCGACTGCTCTCTATATAACCTTGCTCTTGTTGTGAATACCCATTGATGCTGATGTGGCAAATAAATACGTAAATCTAATGCTAAGCAAATACTAAATATATAAGCATTTGTTATATATAACAAAAACAAGTTGACATTTTTATGGGGGTAGACAGAAGCATTTCAAACTGGACGTTAGTGCCACACATTGACTGTTCAGTAGAGGGTATGGTCACCAAAGACTGCCAAAACACACTGACCGTGATGGGGCATGGACAGGATCCATATTTGTGGGATTTTTGTCGTATTCATTTTTGAAATATCCCCTAATTTTTGAGATGTAACTAAACTGTTAACATCACAGATTTGACAAGAGAAATGTGCATTTTTTTGGTTTATTCTTTAATTTAATTGTATAGTGTCAGTGTTGTGTGGAGGTCAAGGATGTTTGTAATACTAAGTATCAATATTTACCATCCTGTCATAAAAAATATCTACGTCATATGTGATCCAATATTCATTTACAAAGTCGGTTGGGATATTTGCCATATTTCTCAAAGAAGGTGGGGCAAAAAGGTATTTTGCAGTAAATAATGTTACAACATAGGAATTACACTCTCTTTCTGAGAATCTTTACCCCTTTTAATGAGGCAAAATTCAACAAATGCTGTGGCAATTCCACAAACTTGCTAAAATACTGAAATCCGGTACAGTAACATCCATCCAAAAAACAATCAAAGTATACCAAAATCATATGACTGGTCAACAATATATAATACAGATAATGTATGATTTCAATTAATAAGTATTTTTTTTCTTTACTGAAATTAACAGAAGGTGCCAGGAGTTGTTTAGCGGCAGTATCAAATTTGCATTGTTCAATAAAGTAAAAAAAAAATTCATGTACAGGTATGTGCTGTTTAATGACAATCCCATAAAAGCCCATAAAACAAGTCCAAATATTTTATTTATTTACTTATATATTTATTTTAATCACTGTTGTCACATAAACACTGCTCAGTGCTTATATGAGTAGATCAAACAAGCATGCTGCTTCTTGTAAGAGACCACAGAGGTCAACTGACCACCAGTCAGCGTTTCTAGTGTTAAAAACCAAAGTCTTAACAATAATAATAAATAACAGTAGGGAAAGTCTTAGCAGTAGTCTTTTAACTGCCCCAGCTGTATATAGTTGTGTCTGAGGCCTTTGGATACACAGGTTTTAAAGTTTCCTTGTTTTGAGGTGTGCTGCAGTAGTCCTTACAGATCTTATACGATGCACGTTTCAGGCTATTTTAGGGTGCTGTTGGTTTTACAGAATATCACTGATGCTTGCCTGGGGCACACAGCTTTGTTGTGACAGTTTGACGTGAGTGAAAGCTCTTTTTCAGTCTTTGTCTTCATGAGAGGGGATCTGTTTGCTCTTATGCCTTATGCTCTTGAAAGATGCTCTTGAAAGATTCGGTAACCACGAGAGGATGCGCTTTTATTTGTTCCCGAGTTCTAAAAGTAGATTGAGGTTTTTGTCCTTGAAACAAAACACAAATAATTTATTCATTTAGCAAAATACTTTCAGGCAAACACAGGCACGATGTGACAAGAGAATAGTTTGATGCCAGTGTCATGTAACTTTTTACAATTTGAAAAATAATGTAAGCTTGTTGCATGTGTATGAGCTAAAAGAAAATATCAGTGTAATGCCAGGATAAGGTATGTGGAAATCTATAAAGTAATTACTTGTTTATACAGTATATGTTTTACATATGTTTGTACAGTGTACAAAGAAACATAAAGGCATATTAGCTAGATACGTGGTTTGACATAACATTGGTATGGCAAAACCTACACATTAGTTCTGTACGCTGCTCACAAAAACAGTTTTGTGAGCAGTATATTGATCACAGTAAAGTATACACAGTGCAAGGTTTTTTTAAAAGTAGTACACAGGGCAGGAGTAGTGATGACAAGATGAGAGGGATAATCCACAATGCTGTGGACCTTCTATTGTGGTCCTAAACATGGGCTAGAGAACCTCAGATGGCGCCGTTTGCCTGACTCTTTGTAGAGTGTTCCTCATGGCCAAGGAGTTGGTGTTGGCTGAACGATTGATCATTATTTGGTAACCACAGTTAAGTCATTAATTAGTGTGGTTCATGTTGGACTTGCTAAAATCACCAACCTTTTGTTTTGGGATAGGTGGTTGTTATTTTATGAGCTTGTGAGGAGGTTCCACTTCCTCTTTGGAGGCCCACCAACGTAGTGTCGTCAGGAGACAGTATGATATGAATTGAGTTTGATCTGGCAACATAGTTATGGGTCAGCAGTCCACAATGGCGAGACCACAGCCCAATGCTGAACCAGTGCTTAGCATGGTGATGTTTAAGTTATTACTGCCAACTTGGAATGACTGTGGCCTTTATATGAGTAAATACGTGATCTGGTTGCATGCAAAGGTGTTGATGCCTCAGTATTTTCATTTATCTAATCAGTTGATGATTGGTAATTTAATTGAAATCTAAGAACTGCTTCGTATGTTGCTTGATGAGCTGGGCTAGGGTGTGTAAAAACATATCCTTAGTGGAATAGTTGGAGCCATGACTAGCTTATCGGAAGACTTCATAATGGCTGGAGGAAGGTTTACAGGAGGCATGACGCTGTAGGCTTTTTTCTGATACCGGAACAATGTTGGTGACCTTTAATTGAACTCTTATACATGCGTAACCTTAGTAGTAATGTAACTCTCTGCATCAGTGAGTCAGTGTGCATATGTGGTCATGCAACCTTTTAGAAAGAATGCAGAACCAAGAATCTAAATAATTAGTTATTTTCCCTCCCCAGTCTCAGATGTGAATGGGGAGCAGGTGTGTTAAATTTGCTGTTATCTGTCTCACACTCTCACACTTCAAAATGGCACCTCATGGCAAAGAACTCTCTGAGGATCAGACAAAAAAAATATTGTTGCTCTACATAAAGGTGACCTAGGCTACAAGGAGATTGCCAAAACCGTGAAAGTGAGCTGCAGCACGGCGGCCAAGAGCAAACAGCGGTGTAACAGGACAGGTTTCACTCAGAACAGGCCTCGCTCCAGAGGTTAGCTTCTGAAAATAGACATATTTGTCTCCAACTATCCAAGACTCCAATCTTTCCCAATGTTTACCATAATCTAACTGAAATTTCCCCCATTTTGGAACTAATAAAGGATTATCTTAGGAATGCTGCCAGCATTACTGTCGAAGCTAAAGGGGTTGGGGTTGAGCCAGTGCTCAGACCATATGCCAAGGATGGTGGTCATGGTATGTCCTGGTTTGGGGCTGCATGAGTGCTGCCGGCTGTGGGGAGCTACAGTTCATTAAAGGAAACACGAATACCTACATGTACATTGAAGCAGAGCATGATCCCCTCCTTTCGGAAACTGGACGGGGAGTGTTCCAACGTGATAACAACCCCAAACACACCTCCATGACTTGCTAATGATACTGAGGGTAAAAGTGCTGGATTGATTAAGCATGTCTCCAGACCTAAACCTGAAAGTGTACTGAAAGTGTCTGTGTGCAAGAGAGACTGTAATGTAGCTCCTACTTCATGCATGCAGTTTATGCAAAGTAAACTAATATTCATGAAAATAAATTACAATAAAAACCTATGTAAACAAAACATACAAGTATAACATACATTTTACTTAGGGCAGTAAAAAATACACTTGCCAAACCTGTATTAATTCCACCGACAGTTTAAAGCTTTGACAGGCAAAATTGAAATGTTTTTTATTTGCTCTTATAATCCGTATCATTTAGTTATAATTGTTATTAAAGCTAACAGACACGTTTGGTCTGTACATGTATGTATAACCATTTGATTGTTATAGATATGGCATTACATTAACATTTGTAATAGGGCAACATTTGCTGAGCAAAATGCTTTTCTCGCATGCCCATGGCATTCGCGTGCCAAGGTTGTACTTCTTGTAGACTTGCACCTAGTGCTCACATTATGTTAGGACAGTATTTTCTGAGGACTACGTTTATATCCTGTTGGCTTACACAGAAAGAATAAATCAGGTTGGTATGCAATGTTCATGGCTGGTTGATGATTATGGATTATGCATTTAATACTAATGGGAATGAACCCCCTCTGAACTGATGCTTTCATGTTTGTGCAGAACAGAGACAAAGTAATATGGTAATGTAAAATACTTGACAGACCCCAGCATGCATTTCACCTTTCAGTGAATAGTTCTGTATGTGAATCTTATGATGGTCAGCCTGAGAATCCTTGGCAGCCGTGCATACCAATTAAAGATCTGCAAAATAGAGAAAAGTGATGGTGCTTTAAATGGGATATTTGCCCATACAGTCCACGATCGCTATTTAACAGTTATTTAAGAAATGAAATGTGCAGATTTAATGTTGCAGGTTTAGGAAAGTTTTGAATATAACTGAGCAAGATATGGGTTTTATCATACTAAATTATGTAAACAGGGCTCCTGGGCCAAGTACATTTGGATAATGACGTTGTTTTGTGGTGTTTTGTGTAGCTTATCTTTACCAATGTAAAATTGTCTACTCGTGTTATTATCGATCAAATAATCTCTCCATAGTCCAACAGACTCCAGTATAACTTCAGTGGTGCTTAGGTCAAGTGACCATGTAAAACACAATTTTGCGCTCATTAAATTGCTTGATGTGGATTAATCCTCTTGCTGGAACATTCTACAACAACCCAGAATTAGCTCATGCATTTTATTTCTATAATTAATGTATGCCACTGCCCACGGTAACCATGACAACACCTCATGGGAATCAGATCTAGTTACATTATTGCTTAGTTAAGAGATTTCCCATCGTTTCTAATCAACACACTTGTTTAAAATCTACATAACCATTCCCATTATTTACAAGCATGCATGCAATATTCGGATCCAGGCATCTGTGCGTGTGTTTCAACAATCTTCAACAATCTTTGCCTGTGAACTACGTAATTAATTAGCGTTTAGCTGGAGATTCTCTGGAGAGTTTCAGCTCACGGTGGCCCCCCCATCTCCTGCCTGTTGAGTTTTTGTTTCCCACATTTGCACTCTGGTTAGGATGCTAGTTGAGTGGCTACTATCTCTGTCACAAAACCACAGAGCGCTGTACTCAATTTTGCGTGCCGACATGCCCTTGTTGGACACCTTTAACACTTTTTGTCGTTTGCTTTGTTTAGTGAAGTCGCTGGCTCTGTGGCAATTGTTTTGGTATGAGCAAAAAGTTGGTGAGACTGGGTGATGATAATGATAGTAAACACTTGGCAGACAGTGAGTGGTGCCACACAGTCCATGTTCTTAACCACCACCCACACAGTCACACAGAAATATGTTCTTTAAACGCACAGCCAAATGAACAGACTAAGCATCCTGACAGCAGATGAGTGGGAAGTCGGAAAAAATCCTGTTGGGAGTAGAACTTTGGTTGTTTGCTGGTGTAATGGCAGAGCTGAAGCAGCCATGCAGTCAATAGGGGATAATAGAATCCAAGCCTCCAGCTTTAACATGAAAAACTGTCCAGATATGACCAACCATTTGACAGGGATTAGCACCTATCATCCGTGGAAATAACACCTTCAGATAGAAGGTTGTGGGCAATATAAATTTAGTCTTGTGTTTTTTTTTTATTTCTTTAATTTTTTTTATTCCATGAAAGCTTAACCCATATGCAGTAGCATTTTAGCCAACAATGTTTGCAATATAAATAAAATGAAATTATAAATATAATTAAAATTAAATAAAAATTAGAAAATAATTAGAAAATAATAATAATGTGCAGATTTTACAGTGTGGAAGGACAAGCTTTTTATTTCCCAAAGCGGTATTGACAGTGCTGACTTGTTTCCCATAAAGTGTTTTAAAGAGTTTTATGCACACAGGTATAGCATGCACAAATAACACAGTAAAAATATAAGTATATCAATGATATTGTTTAATTATTAATGCATTTTAATGTTAGGTTTTTTTGCTTATTTTATGCTTATGCATTTTGAAATTCTTTTTGCAAATTTATTTGTAATAAACCTTTTCCATATAACATATAGTATCAATTTTGTAATGGCATAAATTAAAAAACTAATTTAAAAAAAAAAAAAAGGGAAAAAAACACCTGTCCACAACCTTGTAGCCATCTCAGGTATTCTTATAATAGATATTTATAATAATATAATTTTATTTGAGGCGCTTTTCAGGACACACAAGGACACTTTACAAGTAGAACAATGACAGCAAGAACAAAAGAGAAACACAATTAAAAGTATAAACACAGTGAAAAGCATGGACACAGTAAAAGATAATAAAGGTGGAAAGATAGAATAGGCAGAAATGAAGCATCTAGGAATTTGAGAAAGCAATCTTAAAGAGGTACGTTTTTAGATGCATGAAGATGTAGGACAATAGAATTCCTCTGCTTAGGACCTACAAAACTATATGTTCTTTCTCCAAATCTGTGTAACCTGACGGACAGACAATAGATGGGCATCAGCGGACCGGAGGGAACGTGGAGGACAGTGGCAGGGGCCAGGCAATGTTGTGATCTAAAATCCAGAAGTAATATTTTAGAATGCAGTACTGTATAGGAAGCCAGTGCAAGTCTTTAAACTTAGGTGTAATGTGCTCGTGGGATTTGGTATGTGTCAAAACTAGCTGCGGAGTTTTGAACATACTTCGAGTTTCTTGAGACTGTTGCTGAGAAACCCCACTAAAACTGAGTTGCAATAGTTGGTAGTCTGGAAGTGATAAAAGCATGTATAAGAGCTTCAGCTACTGAGTAAGGAAGATATGGGACGCAATCTGACGATGTTTTTAATTGTAAGAAAGCTATTTTTGTGATGTTATTAATATGGGCTTCCACTGAAAGGGCGGAATCTAAAATAACACCAAGGTTATGCATCCTGGCCACGAAGGAAGTAATGAAACCAGGGATATACAGAAAAGGCTGATCAAGTTTTTTGAGTGTCGATTGAGATGACAATGAGGATGGCATCACTTTTTGGTGCAGTTTGATTTAAGAAAATTGTTAGCCATCCATTTTTTATATATCAATGAGACAATTAGCCAAGGTATCTAGAGTGAGTGGGTCAGAAGGCCTGGTGCAGACATACGTTTGAGTATCATTTGCATAACAATGGAACTGCAGGCCATGTTGTTGAATGATCTGGCCGAGTGGTATGTAGATGACAAAAAGAAGAGGGCCAAGAACTGAACCTTGTGGGATGAAGTTAAGCTATCTGATCTGTAGCTGCCCAGGGAGACAAACTGTTGCCGGTCTGACGGGTATGACCAAAACCGTGTTCTGTGAAAATCTGTGATCCCTGTCCATGTCTTTAACCTTAGCAACAGTATGGTATGACAGACTGTATCAAATGCAGCAGTGAGATCTAGAAGAACCAGTATTACTGTATTACTAAAGTCATTATTATTAAAGTCAGCAGCCAGAAGTAGGTCGTTCATAACCCTTACCAGAGTAGTTTCAGTACTTTGGTTAGTTCTGCATCGGGACTGAAATTGCTCAAAGAGGCTGTTAGTGGACATTCAAGTAACTTTCTAAAGAAGGGGAGATTAGTTATGGGGCGATAGTTGTTAAAATCATCAGGAGCAAGTCCAGGCTTCTTACAGTGCCTTGCGAAAGTATTTACCCCCTTGGATTTTTCCCTATTTTACTACATTACAACCTGTATGTATTTTTTT
>JAYJMA010066528.1:0-23967 GCA_036873895.1 Parotocinclus cabessadecuia
CTTTGAATTCCAGGTTGTGAGGTAACAAAATGTGAAAAATGTAAAGGGGGGTGAATACTTTCGCAAGGCACTGTATAATCCTAGATTAGATTACTGACAAAATCTGCAGTTTTTAGATTATTAAGTGCATGAAAATGCACCAATTGCCAATTACAGTATTTTAATATACAGAAAGCATGATTTCAGAAATTAAAATTTATATAAGTATATTCTCCCATTAAAGGCCTTTGACGATAACACGTTCAGTATTTTTTTTTTTTAACTGACCAGAGATCAAAACAGTATAAGCAGAAAATTATTAAACTTCAGATTTAGACACCCTCTCTACAGCTCTCTGTAACACAAACTTTTATGCATTGAGAAAACTGTCTTATGTGACAGTGCGATGTATTTTAAGTTGTATTCGTTATGCAAGCAAGTATACTGCTCATCAAAATTACTGGATATTTCATTTTCAAATATCTCTTTATTTTTGTGAGTAATGTATTTTAAAAGAGTTGGAACTGAGAAACACAGAAACAGCAAAAAACTCTTGATTTCTATGGAAATCACTTCCTTGAGGACCATGTCAGAGTCTTGACCTCAATTCAGCAGAGTTTCTTTCAACATAAAAATTGTACTGGACAATTCAGTAAGGAAACATGGGCAAGTATAATCTAGGTGTACAAAGCTGGTAGACCCATAACCAAACCAAAGAGTGATGGTTGTATTTTAAGCAAAAGCTGGCTGTATGAAGTATACTACTCACAAAAATGTGGGGATATTTTTGTGAGCATTATATTCAATTTAATCCTTCATCTATTTTCCAACTGTATTATTCTGTTTTTTATGCTTTTTATTTTTATTTTTTAAATTGCATGGATGTTGCTTTTTTTTAATTACTCAAGTTGTAAATTAAAATGGGCAAATAAAGCTAACATTGTTTACATAAATTGTAGGCTGTAAAACAAAAAGCTATAGTCTATTTAACATTCTATGTGCTTGAAATATTTTTGCATAAAATGTCAGATTTCTGTAGATAAGCACAACAGAAACGGACCTTTGTATTAATTTGCATTGGCCAGCAGCAATGCATACATCATTTAGGGCATTGTGTTATGCTGATGCCAGGGACAATTACCATCTTTGTGGGCCAGTGTAAATTACCAGTGAAAGGTATATGCTGGTTTAGTTAGTTCGGTTCAAATCCTTGGGATGAAAGTAAAATGTATTGCAATGTATTAGGAATTACTTTAGAAATGTTAATGAAATCAATTAAAAAAAAAACATTTTGTCAGTTCGTTGGAATATTGCATGAACAAAATGTATATGCATGAAGTATTTTTAATGAAACAGATACAGGACCTGACTTTTGCGCATTGCATGTTATTTCAGATTAGGCTGTCTGGGATTCACAAAGCCAGAATTCAGCCCGACCTCTGATGAAAAAGGGGCATCTAGGTCCCTTTTCTTTCCCGATCAGGCCATCAACAGACATCCTCGATTCAGGTGCAGAGTCTTAGCATTCTTATTACTGTTAAGCCCCAAGAAATGTTGTGCTTTTATACCAGTTATATCAGATACCTCAAAGGGGCGGTCTGTTAACTACAACTGGGTCAGGGCACAACCCTGAAGACTATACATGAAAATGTCAGCTTATATAATTGATGTACCTCGATTAAAAGAATGCATCATGTTACTGTAATTTAGGTGTACTTAGTCTTTGCATCAGAACCCAGCACAGAAGCGGACACTAACAAATGTTAGACATCAGAGATACACTACACTTTTATTGCTATTAAAAATGTAAATAAAATATGAACGTTTGTTTTATTTATTTATTTTGCTTCTATGCATGGAACTCCATATGCTGTTTGTGATTTTGAGTGCAGTTCGCAAACACAACTCTTCCTTTTGTAAACAATAATGGAACACAGAATCCATACTTTTACTCCTGTGTACTTCTAAAAACACCCACATTCACTGTTACCAAATACATCTACTAGCCAATGATCATCAATAATGGTTACCCATTGTACAGTTTAATGGATCCGCAAAAGACTCTATTTTCCTTTAACCCTTTGAGGACCACGGGACATATTTGTCCCATACTTTTAAATGGATGTCAAATGTAATTGAAACAGCCTGCGGTCACGAAAGCGTTAACAATGAAACAATTTATTCCTGCAGCACGTCACTTTAACCCTTTCAGGACCGTAGATCGTTTCAGTCACATTTGGGGTCCATTTAAAAGTATGGATCAAATATGACTCAAATGCACCTTACCACAAATTATCCAAAAGCCACACCAACATGTTTGTAGGATTTCTAGTTTAGTATTTGCCATTTATCATAGACCTAAAACATTATATATTGTGCAGATTCTAAAAATTACATATAATATATGTTGATTTGTTCATCTTTTTTTAGCACTTTGACCAGAAATATTTGTCACAGAAGGGGGGAAAAAGTGGCAATTAATGTACCAAGTGAGTCATTTTTTCTGTTTCTGTTATTGCATTCTTATTTTTGATTTGGAATGGGGGCTAGAACTGAGTTGACAATATCAGCTGCTAAATACAATGTTTGTGTCCTCCTCTAAAATTGTAAATGTGCTATGTAAAGCCAGGTGGCATGTTTCTGCTTTGCCACAAGCCGTGGCTGATGTAATAAATACTTTGCATGGTGTATATACAGTGCAGTGTTTAGTAAGTGAGGTCACTGTCACACGGTGTTGGATACAATGGAAATGTATTATCATGGAAGCCATGCAACATTATCTACATTGTATTGGAAAAAAAGTTTTTTTTTTTGTTTGTTTTTTGTGGAGTTATTTCACCTGTTTGAATTCTTTTCTTTTTTCTATTTCAGTTTTTAAAGACAAGAACACGCCATCCCCATTTGTAGAAATATTACCTGAGGATGATGGTGAGGCAGCCAGTGTGGCTCTTCCTGACCACATCTATATGGACGCCATGGGCTTTGGAATGGGTAACTGTTGTCTGCAGGTGAGGTCTGAATTTTGTAATACATGAAACCTAAATTTGCCTGCACTATCGAGTTCCACCTATGCGCATGTAATGCTTTTAATGCTTCAGCTCTTTAACATGTGAAGCTGCTCTGTTGTTATTTTAGGTCACATTTCAGGCTTGCAGCATCAGTGAGGCTCGACACCTGTATGACCAGCTTGCTACCTTCTGCCCCATAGTGGTAAGACTACTGTACATTACTGTACATGTGATAGGAATCTGTACATTCTCAACCCAAAAATATAGATTATTCATTACCATAAACCACAGAGTAAATGTTAATCACTTCTCTAAATATAAACAGTAGCTGTACTATTAGTATTTTTAAATGTATTTATGTTGATGAGCTGGGTTGTGATGATGACCATACATTTCCTGTGCAGCAAAATGTCTAAAAAGATAAAGAGCACACAAGTTCTGTTCTAATACAGAAACAATAACTGACCGGATGGCAAGGAAACCAACAAAGGCCCAGATGGCAAACTGGAAACTTTTACCAATGGACATAAAACCTCCACTGTCCTGCCATGTACAAGACAAGTGGCAAGCCAAATGGAACATAAAATAAAACTACAAAATATTTTATTATTATTATTATTATTATTATTATTTAAACTTGTATTGGCACCCTAGATATTTACCACAAAAAGTCTCATTGTCAAACACCCTAAACAAAATATTAAATGAAGATAAACCAAGCAAATTATATCTTTATAACCCTCATGAAACTGAGAACCCATATTTAAGCACTCGATAATACAATTCTCGTGAAACATCATCCTTCCTTGTCGATGTGCTGATATGTTGTTTAACCTATCAGCCTATCAATCTGTTAAAATTCCGCATATAACTGGAACTGTAAAATGAAACTAAAACTTTTTCATTTAATACACTAGCAGACTTCTTTGAGAAGAGCAGACGCAGACTTTGTGTGACTTGTCTACAAGCCATACCATTAGCCCCGTCTAATGAATTATAACACCAGAATTTTGTAGAATCTTGTAATCCATAAGGTTTATGTACCTTAACCAGTCTGGAATGCCAGTGACTACTCTTTTTAATGCCTGTAATTAATGCACATTAAAGTTGGTTTTGTATGTTGTTGAGGCAGAATAGATCTTCTATGAATTAATTTGTCCAAGCCACATTTGATGAGTAATTGGTATGATTATGGATGGAATTATCATCAATCATGTTGTTTATATTTAAGCTTTAGAGCAGACATCTTCACTGGTCTACATTTAGTTTGCGTAATATAAAGGAAGAATGTTTTAGTGCAATAATTGAATTAATTAATTAATGCACATTAATTGTGCTCGTTATTTAATATGGTGGCCAATGTTAATATTGATATTTCCTGAAACTTACTGAGCATCTCCTCTATGGTAATGGTATCGAATGTGACGTGAAAGCGAAAGATCAAATAAGTAACATACCATATACCAAGATAATAGAAACCATTTGTTAAAATATGTTACAATATGTGCAGATGGCGCTTAGTGCAGCCTCACCCTTCTATCGTGGCTATGTGTCGGATATTGACTGCCGCTGGGGTGTGATCTCAGCCTCAGTTGATGACAGGACTCGAGAGGAACGCGGGCTGGAGGTGAGCTGTTGAAAATTTAAATTGGGAAGGCTTACCTGAATATATATAAATGAATAAATAATGCAGTTAATCATAACAATTTGGATTACAAGGTCAGTTTTTTTCTTGCGTGATTATTTCCTATAGCCTTTGAAAAACAACAAGTTCAGGATCCACAAGTCCAGATACGATTCAATCGACAGTTACCTCTCGTTTTGTGGGGAAAAATACAATGATATAGAATTGACAAAAGACGAGGAGATCTACAAACAGCTGCTTGATGCAGGTAGAGGAACAGCATTTTTACATGATACACTCTGTAGCAAACTGACATCAAATAAGTCATTTCATAATTGCAAAGTAATAGAACTGTAATGTAATACTGAAACATGTCATTATTGCAGGTATTGACAAACTATTGGCTCAACACATTGCCCACCTCTTCATTCGTGACCCACTGTTGCTCTACGAGGAGAGAATTCATTTGGACGATGAAAACGAGTCTGAGCACTTTGAGGTACGTTGAAAATAAAATGAAAAACATTTTTCTGATTTCCTCGAACAGGCATGTCCAAAGTCCGGCCCGCAGGCCAATCGCAGCCCGCTGTCGGATTTCATAAAACCCTTAACTTATATTTATAATAGCCCTTAGTCATATAATTTTGTTATATATGGCTCGCTATCTCTTTCGGAATAAATACAACTTTAAAAATTGAATTCCTTCTGTTACCACATGATGTCAGAACCATTCTAATACGATCTGTCTCTGCATCTGGGCCGTAAACCCATCTTCGCTCATTCTGCCATGCGTCTGCAAAAAAAAAAGAGAGAGAAAAGACGACAGTTAGGGCCTTCGCTTACAGGTGCGGTGGGAATTACAGCACTTCTTCACTGAAAATCGAGGCAATTGTGTCCGTCTGATTGGTAAAGAGACGATTGCCTTGTTTAGGGTTTTCAACGTTAGGGGAGAGACTACATGACTAAACATGCTACAGAATATAACAGGGAGAAACCGCACTGAAAAACTGAAGCAACTCCAAGCTGCTCTGGTATCACAACAGAGATTTTTCACGCTGGCCTGCGAGTCAATTGAAAATATAACTAAAGCCAACTACGAAGTGGCCATATTAATAGCTAAACTTTTACTGAAGGTACTGTCATAAAAATGGTGGAGAGCATTTGCCCTTGAGAGGAAACAAGATTTTTTTTTTTATGTTTGCCTGGCACACGACACTGTGGCATGGAGAGTTGAGGACATATTGTCAGATATCCAGAGAGAGCTAGGGGACAGAGGAGTGGCTTTTGATTAATTCTCATTAGCCTGCATCCAACACACACAACTACTGATTTTTTTTAAACAGGTGTTGACGACAACATGAATGCTGCTGTGGTTGGTGAGTGACGTGGATTGTCCACACTGATCTGAAATAAAGTCAGCCAAGAAGCAGCCAACTGTGTCATTCACCAGCAGGCTCTCTGTGCCAAACATCTCAAATTTAACAATGTTATGGAAACAGTGGCGAAGGCAATCAATTCTATTCGTTCTAAAGCTCTGTACAACCGACAGTGTCAGCAGTTTTTGCGTGACATAAAACCTGAATACGGCGAAGTAATGCATCACAACAATGCGAGGTGGATAAGTCGGGGGGTCGCATTGCAGCAATTTTTCTCTCTCAAAGAGGAAATTAGACATTTTTTTGGATGAGAACGGACAACCAATGAAAGAACTGTCAGATCCTGTATGGCTTCCAAATCTGGGGGGTTTTTTTTGGATCACATTGCCAAGCATCTGAATGCGCTGAATTTTACTCTTCAAGGAAAAGATGCAGTGGTGAGTTTTCAGGACATGCTGCATTTTCTCTTCGCCCTTCTTCATGGACTTTGATGTTGCTCCTCCACGGCTTCAGCTGGAGCTCATTGAGCTGCTTTGTGACAACGAGTGCTGCGGAAAACGCCAGCATCTCTTGTTGACTTACCGGCAACTGGGAAAAGGCAGGTTTCCAGAAATGCGGTCATTCGATAAGAAAATTCTAAGCTTATTGGGCTCCACATATTTGTTTCAGCAATTATTCTCAGTCATGAACTTACACAAGAACTGATTGAGGTCAAGGATTAGTGACTCTCACTTACTCAACTCAGCCACCACCCTCAAGCCAGACCTGGTGTCTTTACTAAAAACTAGATCTCCAGTATCGCTCTTCTCTTTAGGGTCATGTGTTCATTAACAGTAAAAAGCCTAAAGCACACTAATGCACTATTATTTATGGCACTTATTTTTATTCAACTCTTGAATAAGATTTGATTTTAACTGTTAATATTATGTTCCTGGTTCATAGTTGAGTGTATTGTGTATATGTAAATAGGTGTTTATTTCTTGTTGTGGCAAGTGAATGTGCCAGTTGTGGGATTAATAAAGTATACAAACTGTACACAAACTTTAGGTTCCTGAAAGATCTTGTGAAAGACAATGGCAATATTCATTTTTTAAGCTTTAATTATAACAGAGCACTTTGCATTTAATTTAAAATGTTCATGGGGCAAATATATGTATTAATTACTTATGGGAATTTAAGGTACCAGTATTCTATACAATTTGTTCAATGTTGTCTGACTATCCAGATATGACTGAATTGTCTTTATAGTTGTTTACACCTACCTGAGTGGCTGATATTCGGTTACATAGCCATTTGAAAAGGTAATCGTGACAGTAAAATAATTTTTATAACAGTGTGTCATGTAACTTTGTGGTGAAAGATGGTCTTTACTTTTTTATGTTTTGCCCTCTTTGCAAAAAGTTTGAACAACCCTGTCGTAGAAGGATTTTAGCTGTTCAATACTAAACCTTTTCAGTGTAATAATCCAGATTTACATGTTTTATTAAACAGAATATCCAGTCAACCAACTGGCAGACCATGAGATTCAAACCACCCCCTCCAAATTCAGATATAGGATGGAGAGTGGAGTTCCGCCCCATGGAGGTATGCTGTTCAAATATAGTGATGACTAAAAGTTTGTGAAAGCTTTAGAAGTTTCTGAATAAATATGACATAAAAAGCGAGCCCTTATAGACAATAAAGTGAACCCAACGAAATAAATTAATAGCAAAATAAATTGTTCTATTCGGTCATTTATTTACTGTGTAAAGTAATCAATAATACATATCTGCAGGACGCAAAAGTATGTAAACCTTTGCATAAGCAGTTATAGAGAAGGTCAAATTAAAGATCAGGGATCTTGTGAGCTGAAATGCAGAGCAAACACCGATAATGTATCAAACAAAAACAAGCAATAGTGGAGCCAACATCACCGAACTGGGCAAACATAGATAGCATATCCTATGAACCAGTATCTAACCCTAACAACAATTACATTAGCTCAGACCATTCAGTCTTATGCAACACTTCCTTTATGGGGAGTACCGTACCTCGCGCCGAAGCGTTACCAAGTAGCAATGTAATGTGAGAGTGTGATGAGACACAATGCTCACAATGCTTGAAGTTCCAATCCCAGCACTTGTTGCCCACCATCGCTGACCTCTAGTGTCAGGCATCAATACTACTCCCTAATAAACTGCCTTCTAAAAAGAGCATTGCTGTCCATCCACAATTTGCTAAAGATTATGGATACTACAAAAAAAAAAAGCTTTTGAAGATTAATGAGACTAAAATAGAACGGATTATATCTGGAAAAATGAAAATGTGTAACCATTTGTGAAATATGGTGGTGGTGGTATCATGGGCCTATTATCCTGCATCTGAACCAGGATGACTTGCCATCATTTATGGAATGATGAATTCTTTATTATACCAGGCAAATTCGACACAGAAATGTCAGGACATAAGTCTGTGAACTGAATCTCAGGAGAATGTGAGAAATGTATCAGACTATGATTCTAAACACACAAGCAATTCTTTCAAATAATGCTTAAACAAGAATTGAGCTAATGGTTATGGCGTCAGAATAAGTCCTAAAGTTTTGAGAACCAAAAAAACAGAATCCGTAACCAAAAAATTACATTTTGTAATAAAAACTGGTTTGTAAACAGAATATTTCTGTTTGTAATCGTCTATTTTGAGTTTAATTAGTTAATCTAGGTAGAGTGTTACCTCAGTTTAGTTAACGTTATGTAGCTCAATCGCTTTGTAAAATAAAGGTCCTGCTCTGACAATGTCCTAACGTAGAACATTTATATGTAGCTGCCTGCATGAAACAACGTTTAGGCTACACTATATGATGTTTTGGCAGCTTAACAATAAACTTGAAATCTGAATTGAAACGTAAAATAAAATATACTTATAGAACTATATAAAATTATGTAATGAATGTCTGGTGCTGGGTGGTTTTAATTTTATTTAAAGTCTTAATATTATGTTATCAAATATCACCTAGATTAACAAATTAATAGTGTGACTGTAAACCTATGCGACAATCTGTGCATTACTTATGCACACATTTATTCCCGACCATTTTCCAATGGGGTAAAAGACTTTCGTTCTTTCGTTCTTTTTTTCTTTCGTTCTGAGCTGGTGGGCGGGGCATAACTTTAGCAGCCAATGATTGCCTAGATCCTGCCCCCCATCAAATCGGGTCCAAAAGTAAAGAGCGAGAAACTTTTTGAAGTGGAAACGAGACTGAGAGAAACGCAACAGAGAAAAGGCGCAAAAAAAGCGGAAAACGGATACTTCAAGAATATTAAACTCAAAACAAACGATTACAAACAGAAATATTCTGTTTTCAGACCGGTTTTTATTACAAAATGTACTTTTTTTGGTTACAGAGTTTGTTTTTTGGTTCTCAAAACTTTAGGACCTATTTTGATGCCATACTCGCTGCACGTCTGTCCCCTGATGCTTTCGCGATTTAGCACCCTGGCCAGCGGGGAAGGTTGGTGTTTGTATGCACGCAGGGGCCTTTTCTTCCCTTTTATCCATTTTTTTTTATAGTTATAGTTTTTTATATATTATTTCCCTATTTGTATTATACGCCGTGGGATTCTGTCTATCCCACATACTTGGGTCCTAACACCCAACTCATAACATCACCTGACTAAAAACATCCAGTATTCGTTTTATTTTTATTCCAGTCATTGTGGAACCCTTGAGTCCACTCATAAAGTGTTATTTTTTCCGAATTCCTCTGTTATTTACCAAATAAGAAGAACCTGTAAGTCAATATTCCTAAACAGCCACTAAAACCAGCAAATTATAAGAAGCACTCACAAAGTGTCTGTGAATGTCTGTTTAATAAGGAAGACTGGATTTCATACAACATGTGAAGGAACGTATCTGCCAGGACTCTGCTGACTGTGGGTGGTATCTAGACAAATGTGATTAATAGACTGAATAGGCAGTCTGAATAGAAGCAGGGTACGGACTGACTGTGAATGTAATGCCCATGACATTTTAATAATCTCATTTTTCATTTCCTTTTCTTTCTATAGCCGCTAAAACCATTTCAGGTTCCTGGAAAGCTAAAGCGTGTCTGGTAGCACAGGGCACATGGCAGGAAGCAACCCTAGACAAGGAAGCCAATCCATCACGGGGCACATAGACACACACACACACACACACATGAAACCCACTCGGCCATGGGGAGAACATGCAAACTCCACACAGTCCAAGCAGAGAACAATTTCCTATTGTTATTATTATTATTTTATTTTCATTATTCTCTCGACTTTCCCTCTCTTAGTTTTAACTTTTTCCAGTGACAGTAACACATAAATATCTCTCTCTCTCTCGCTCTCTCTTTCACTCCCTCTCTCCCTCTCTCTCTCTCTCTCTCCCTCCCTCTCTCACACACACACACACACGCACGCACGCACGCACGCACGCACGCACACACACACACACACACACACACACGCAGGTGCTCAAATGGTTTGCACACTCAAATGCACGCACTGGAGCCGGATTTCTTGCACACTTTAATTACTCTCTGATGTCATGCTGTCCAGTTTCATTTTAGTGTAATATTTCTCCTTAAATCTTCTCCACTCTTTCCTCTGTTGCTCTTTGATGATCACTGCATGTATGGCAGCACTACCAAAAAAAACAACAAAAAAGCTTAATTTTATTTTAAGGTTGTATAAGGTCTTGAACAGGAGCCAGATAATAAATTAATTGCATGTTTCTTATATATAATTTAAAATCCTGGCAATGCCAAAGCTATTCACGATGCTTTGGCAGTCACTAAAGTGCTATACAACCCCAAATCCAAAAATGTTGACACAGTAAAAAAAATATATGAAAAACATTATTATTTCAGACTATTATTTCATTACGGACTCAAAATTTCCAGGTTTTGTCTGGTCAACTTAATTTTATTAATTATTATACAGGGAGTCTGGTCCCTCTCCTCAACTGGAAATAAAGAATGCTTTCAATAAGCCTGCATGGAGTACATGTTAATTTTAAATAATAATAAAAAGAAATGCAATTACTTTGGATTCCTACCTCAAGCCCTCCAAAACCCTCAATCTATTCAGTGAATAAGAGCAAAATCATTGCTATAGCTAGTGCTGCCGGAGTTTTCATGCTGCACATGGCATCAGAGATTGATAATAGACTCTGTGCTCCTAACCCATCAACAACTACAGTTTCTTTTTTCCCCCAGATCCGATATTCCGGTAGCGGTCCCAGCTCCACACACCTAGATGTTCTTCCAGCCCAGCATCACTCTACTGGTCTTCATCAACAGAACCCAGTACCATCAGAGTGCAGCAACTCCCTCCATCGTTTGGACATTAGGAGACTATGTCCTTCCAAGGGCCTCCCACTGAGGACTCATTTTACAATCTATTTTGATATAATTTAGTTTATTTTAATTTTTAATTGTATTTATTTTATTTTATTTTTATTTTACTAATTTAAATTGTATTATTGGTTTGTTATTTGATTAAAATTTGTATTTAGCTATAACTGAATATACTTAATAAGTATTTATTTAACTAACATTTAGGCCACCCATGGAGGATGGTTCCCTTGTTGAGTCTTCCCAAGGTTTCTTACTACCACTTTCAGTGAGTTTTTTCTTTCTACTGTCGCCTTAGGCTTGCTCAACCTGGTATTGGCCTTTTAAGATATAATAATATAACATTGTAAACCAATGTACCATTGTGAGACAATGTTCCATCGTAAAAAGCGCTATATAAAAAAAATTAATTTAATTAAATTGAACATCAGCCAATCAAAGGGGTTTATAAGCTTATGGGCAAGTAGTGTGTACTACCGTTGTGTTTAGATACTCAATGACAATCATAAACCACAGTTCACTATTTCAGTGAATGTACGCAGCAACAGTTGAGCGGTTGTCTCGAACTTTACAAGGTCTAGCAATATGATAGATGTGTCTAATACAGTGCATAGTGAGTGAAAATTCTGTTTAACAACTCCATCAGTACTGCTGTGTCTGATCTACTCATATCAGCGTAACACAACCTAACACACCACCACCACATCAGTGTCAGTGCAGTATTGTGAAGGGTTCACCTCCCCAATTAGAATCTAGTATCTCTATCTGATGGCCCTGTGGGGGTGCAGACCATTACAGAGCAAAGGGAACTAAAAGAGTATGTAAAGTACCAGACTGACTACAGTATGTAACTGACAGGGACAGGTACATATCTACCAATCAATGGAAAGTATGGCAAAGGACACAAGTTCAAATGACCAATTATCAAAGTCTCCAAGATGCTAGCTCCACACCGACTTTTTTGGAAGCATGATAGGAAAAACCCTTTACTATTAACCACAGAGAAAAAGTCAATTTATTACAGCAGTTCAAGTTACAGTACAGTAAAACAAGTGCATTTAAAGTATTACTGAACATTTTTATACAGATGCATAAATAGAAATAAAGATGCATAACCTAACAACCTAACATTCTTCTTTTCGTGTCATTAAAGCTTGTTGGTTCTATGAAAGTTTGCCTCTAAACATGGATGGAGAGTTCAGAATCCCCATATCAATGAGAGGCGGGTCATTCTCGAGCTTTCTGCCCATAGTTGTAGTCTTGGATAGCTGTGGGTTTTTGTCCCGTGATGCTAGTAAGGGCTGGACACGGCTGATAAAACTTCTTCAGGACTTCAGCCATTGGGCCGTGGGTACGTGTCCATAGAGGGGGTGGCATTTAACACTGGTGGCCTTGGTCACCTCTGTTCGGCTTTCCATCTCACATCAGCAGGGGCAATGCCGGCAAGGTGTTTCAGGTTGTTTATGTTGCTGGGCTTCAATCAGCCAGTGAATGAGTAGGTAGGTTGAGTGGGTAGGTGGTATTCAATGCAGCCATAGGAGAGCGCAAGAGAAGTGTCTCCGGTTTATAATCATTTTCACAAGCTTCTGCGATGTCACGACATTTATACATTGGACAGAAATATACTGCTCACAAAAATTAGGAGATATTTCATTATGGGATATTTAATCCAAAGTATCCCCTAAATTTTTGTGAACAGTATATTTCTGCCCCGAGTTGCATTATTTTTTCCCAAGATCTTGTTTTGATGATTAGGGTTAAATAACTCCATGCCAGCTTCAGCAACTATCCAATAGGAGGCTCTTACCTATTTGCTTAGTTAAATTCAGGTGGTGACCTGGCAGTGTACTTTTCGGTATTAATGCCGACATCACAGAAGCCTAAATCACCCCTGCACTGAATCTGACCGCTTGTACAAAGGCACTGATTCAACCCCATAGCATGGTAGTACATTTTCTAAATTCCAGTCGAGTAATGTTTTAGCGGAATAATCTGACGACCATTTGGTTATACCAGCTATTGATGAATTTTGATTCTTAATCAATTGCAGCCAGTGCAGGTATCTGAGATTTTGGATGTCTTGTTTAGGCTTGCTGCCTTTGTTCTATACTGAAATTCCCCCAGATTCCTTTAATTGCTTAATGATATTATGCATTATAGAGGGAGAAATAATAATAACATAGTAATAATAGAAATATAATATAATATAATAAATATAATAACAAATTACTGCTGAGTTTGACACAACAAAAACACCAAATATAGTATAAACACTCCTACATAGTATGCAAAACAAGAAGGGTGCAGACAATATATAAATATACAATGTGTTGACAAACTGGAGACCCTTTCCCCATCTTTGCTCCTCAAAGGTTGACTTTCATGGATGCTGCTTTTGTACCAAATCATGAATACATCACCAGTTTGAAATTACATCATTATTTAGTTGTTTTTTTAACATCATTACTGGGCTTAAACTGATCTTGCCCCCAACTGTTTCTTTCTGTGTGTTGCAGGCTGAAAATGCAGGAATTATGTAATTAAATTAGGTTGACCAGACAAAATATGACAAATCATAAACAGCTCACACTGTCTGCAATAAAACAAAATCAATGTAAATGAAAAAGACACGCTGCATTTTTTTTTTTGAATTGTACCTGGCAAGGTAATATATGGGTATATAATATAGATAATATATATAATATACCCGTAATTAATACAGATACTAACCTTATTATAATAACAATGGCTCTTGTGCATACCTCTAGTCATTTCATGGATCCTGCATAGAACAATGGCGACTATAAACTGCGACCAATGTGACCAAATTCTAAAGAATAAATATGAAGGAAGAAAAGAACAGAGTTGACTTGAAGCTGACTAACGTGCTAAGAAATTTGGTAATGCACATGCGTAACCCAGAAACTAAAAACGGAGCTTACCTGCAAAAGAGGTGTACCTGCTACATCCTCCACATTTTCTAAATTCACAGTGATACAAGCATAAACCACACAGGTTAAAATTAGCTATAAAAACAAAAGACTCTGTTCTTCACAATTATATTGTCAAGTCAAATGTATTTATATTGTGTATATTCTAAAGCAACTTTAACCTATCTAGTCCTACTGGGCATTTCAGACCAGACAGGCTGAACAAGGAAACAGTACAGAGAAGGTCCTGGGCAGGAGCTGACCAGAAACCAAATGAAGTCTGTAAGGGTTCCTACCTTTTGCCCCGGAGCGTTCGTCTGTCCTCGCCGGTGACCATTACAGAGGTATCGGTGAGGTGGTTTATATCCAGTGACCCATTTACAACCTGATTGAGAACAGCTGCTTCTCCGGCTATTTAGATGCGGGTTTTAGCACTGTTTGCTGCCAGGTCGTCTCCATTCGGTAGGCGCACCTGACCACCAGCGCACTTACATACTAAGCACACACCTTTAGCAGTAGACGACTTTTGTGAACCTAACGAGACAAACTGTTGCCTGTTCATAAGTTAGGATCTGGACCAGGCAAGTGCTAAGCCTAAGATTTAAATGGATTAATGGTGCAAAGGGTTGCAGTGAAATCAAGGAGAACGAGAATATTAAGAAAATTATTACCAGTAGACAGTAAGAGATCCTTAATCACCCCCTAGAGGGGTTGACTCAGTACTGTGCAGGTTGCTAAGACCAGATTGGAATGGCTCATAACCATTATTTCTACTGGGAAAATCCTGAAGAAATACAGGCAGACAGAGCAAGTGCACTGGATATAAATAATGTAAAATATTTAAATCACATTCAAGACAACCACTGCCTTGCTAAATAACCTGAGGGTAAAGGTCAAGCATGTCTCCAGACCTAAACCCTACTGAGCATCTGTGGAGGAGCACAAGGTCTCTAACAAACACCTCTTAAACCTTAATTATAATATTACTTATTGTAATTTTGCACCAGACCTTTCTTCAGCCATGTGCACTTGTTTTTGGGGATAACCTTCCACACGTGTGCATAATTATGTATCTTTGTCTGTGCATGCATATGTGTGCCAGTCTGCATTTGCTGCTCTGTCACACCTGCAGCGTATCAAGCTTAATTGCCAGGTGTTTTGCACAGTACAAATAAGGAAGTGGCACTATGCCAGGCGTGGTGTACTGTTTGTTGTTTCCTCTTTGTGTGTTACAGCTGAATGCTGTCTGCACCCTTCTTATTTTACATACTGTACAGGAGTGTATATACCATGTTTGGTGGTTTTTTTTTGCTGTTGTGTTAAACTCAGCAGTGCTTCCATCTTTGTCTTGTCTGCTGCTTTGTAAGTTTAAACCTTACTCTTTTTACCTCATCGCTATTTAGTGCCCTCCTGTCCTCACTCAGAATTTCTTCAGGAACTCAGCGGATTTCTTTTCTGCTTAGTACTTTCAACAGATAAGGCTCTAATTGTAGGTAATTTTAACATTCACTTTGAGCAGGATCCAGTTAAAATTGCTTTGGAGTCAATTTTATAATCCATGAGTATTATGCAGAATGTGATGAGACCGACCAACCGCTGTAATCAAACTTTACATCTAATATTAACATTTGGTATTGATATAGATAACCTTGATGTTTTGCCTCAAAGTCAGTTGATTTCTGATCACTAGTCTCCTAGTCAAATTCACCTACCCCCTCATTATCTCACTACGCAAGCTATTACTTCAGATACTCCAGCTGTGTTTATCAATCACCTTCCAGACCTAACTTTTAATACACTTACGGAGATAATTAGAATGTGTATTTCGCCCAACCCTGTATATAGTTGCTCCTACTAGGGTCAGATGTATTCGAGAAAAGAAAAAAAAAGTCAAGCACCTTGGTATAATGATCACACCCATACTTTAAAGCTCCAATACTTTAAATCTCTAAAGAACTCACAGTTTAGAACAGCTTGGCGGGACAGCATGGCAGAGTATAAACAGGGCCATACCAAAGCTAAATCTATGTGTTTATCCTCAATCATAGAGAAAAATATGAATAATTCTCTGTTTTGATTTACTAGTCTTCAGAGTAACTAAAAACATCAAAGAAAGTGACTCTGAAGTTCAGCATGATTGATAAAATGCATCACTTGTGTTTGTGCTCAGTTAGACATGGTTTATACATTTACTAGTTTATATGAAGATTACAGATTATGCTGGCAAAAGTACGTTGGAGACATTGAACCAGTCCATTCCAAGTCTTTCATTATGACTACAAATGCTAAAACTGGAGAACATTACCTGGTCAAGCTCCACTGCAAGAGCATCAACAGTGTTTGCTTGAGAAACAAGCTGGTTCTATGAAAATTTAAAGATAAGTGGTAGCATTTTTGGATCACCAAGGTAAAACCTGTAAAGTACAAATAAACACACTCAGCCATGGGTGAAAGCCTCAGCGTTAACATTCAGAACAGTGAACACTGCACAGTCTGACTGTGCTGGATGTATTCTTCTCTCAGGATGTTTTCAAAGGGGGAGGTGGAAGGGAAGGAGGAAATGTCCCATGTTCTGTGGTTAACCCTGTTCTCCACCAGCATATGAGCACAAGAACTTTTGTGTGCATATTCCTTCACCCTTGCCTATTTTATTAATGGCACACTACACTTTATTCTCTAGAAAAACATATATGAGTGACATGCGTTACTAAGCAAAAAGCCATAGCTTTCACATAAGCATATATAAAACAAAATAAAGAAATGGTTTGTTCTAAAGAAGAAGCCTCGAGTTTGTATGGATTCATAATTGGTGGTCTTCATGCTTCATCTGTTTGGCCATAACAATACATGAATCTAGTTAATACTTGAATGACTGAATAACTATGGTACCAATACAAAAATAGAAAACCCTGGGGAAAAACATGGTTTCAGCTATTTAGACCACTAAATAGTCACGGAACTTGATGTAGCATTGATTCCACAAGAAGACGAAGACGCCTTGACAGATATAGAGCATTGCTGTCTGAATAGCCACCCACAGCTCCTGTGTGATTTGTAGGTGCAGGATCTTGATATACATGGACCTCACAACCAAATCCCATAAATGCTTGATGTATCAGGCGCACATGCAGGCCACACAATTTTACTCTCCAGAGTGCTCCTCAAACTAATTCTGAACAACAGGCTGGATTATCACTTAATTGTGGGAGTCCATAGAGGGCTGCCTAGGGTCACCAAGCAGTAAAATGTATCAGGAACCAGTCAATGAAGTCTTTGTGGACAAGTGGACCATGAGAACACACTTCACACCAGTATGGAACCACTGCCAACCTGCACAGTCGCTGACAACTGGAGTCCATGACCGCAGGACTTCTCTTCCCATATCCGATCGAAGATAAAGAATGCTGACTTAACCTGGGGTATGTGTGTGGGGCCTCCTGCATAGAATATGATTGCTGCCTCCCGTCTTTTCACATGGATATTTCTAGTCAGACACCAACAGACATAATCATCAAGCATCCATGGACAGCCAGTTCACTGTCAACTGTGGGTAATGCCTTCTATGACATTCACATTTCATGTC
Source organism: Parotocinclus cabessadecuia (assembly GCA_036873895.1). Taxonomy (NCBI): domain Eukaryota; kingdom Metazoa; phylum Chordata; class Actinopteri; order Siluriformes; family Loricariidae; genus Parotocinclus; species Parotocinclus cabessadecuia. Next base: position 17,860 of record JAYJMA010066528.1, read on the forward strand.
ATTTAGCAGATGGTCTTATCCAGAGTGACTTACAGATGATACAATCCAAGCAATGTAGTGTCTTACAATTGAGGTTTAAGTGCCCTGCTCAAGGCCCAAACAGTGGCAGCTTGGCAGAGGTGGAGTGTTTGTAACCTTGGACCTTCTGATTCATAGCCCAATACCTTAACCACTAGGCCAGGAAAAAACACTATTTCGAGGAATGTTAAATGCCCACACATCGACGGAAATGGGGTGTTCTATCAATCTGGCGCCCACTATCATGCCCTGTTTGAACAGTAATTCAGGTCGACTTGCAATGAGCATGCTGGCTAGTGTTCAACCTCATTGATAACACCTTACATAAAGTACATATACATAAAGTATGTGTACCCATCCTATTATAAATAGTGGTCCTTTGTCCCCTACTACCTGTAGAGTCTCTCTAGTTTATAAGTATATAAACTGGATCACATTTAATAGCCGAGTCTGTGTTTCATCTGGCTAATCTTCCATGTTGCTTGTAATGCTCTCTGTCAATGCATTTTTGGCTTCATTCAAACAAAAGTATCATCATGATATCCTCAGAAAGGTTGCAGGTTTTTTTTCAGTCAGGATCGTAACAGTACGGTAGTGTATTTTCTACAATGATTGTGAATCTCCAGAAATGAAAAATGTGGTGGCATTAAGAATGGTGTAGATGTTAGTGTTTATTTGGGGTTTTCAGTGGTATCTGATGAATTTATGTATTGTTTGCATGCAGTTTTAGCATAAAAAAATTCTATGTGACTATATTACCATTTGATCGATGTACATTCTAGTCAACATTCTATTTCACAGAACTTTACACAACACATTAAACGGTGAATACCTACAGTTAACACAGTCTCTCCAATAGCACATAATGTTTTTTTTTCTATTAAGATCTATTCCAGAGTTTCAAACATTAGTAATCATAACATAATTTGTTCATTTAATTGCCATGCCATAACTATGTGAACTAAACGGACTTGTAAGGTCTTTTCGCACCTCCCTGAAGTCCAAACCAATCAGGGCACTTAAATTAGTCACATTTTAATCCTTTCACTTCCACTTAAAATTCAACAATGAACAACAATAGTATTCCAATAGACTACATACAACAAGAGACTGTCCCCGAAATAAAAATTCATATCAAACACAATGTAACAAAACAACTGTCTTTTCTTACAGTTGGGATCCTCTGAATCCCTTGAGGATCTCAACTGCATGATTCTGAAATAACAGCAGGTGCCATAGACCATTGTTAACACATCATCCACAGGAAAAAGAACAGAACGTGTTTTTGGTTGAGTACAGTTCCCTCTTGTGGCTCTCACGTGCATCACACACTCTCACACACACGCACACACGCACACAATGATCAAACCACTTCCCAGGCCTCTATATTAAACTGTCTTTAATATTACTTTCAACACGATCTTTCACTGCTCCAATAAACTTGGGTCATCACCAAACCATGAATCCAGTGAGCTCAATTGTACTGGTTAACACAAAAAGGAAAAGGTGTTGTACAGACATTTAAATTCTGCAGGACTGAAAATTCAATTATTTTTCATCAGTTCCACTTACAATATAGAAGCACTTTGTAGTTCTACAATTACATAACGTAAATTAATCTGTTTCTCTACATACTTTGTTAGAGCCCTTTACTCAGTTCTCTAATGGTCAGGATTATCACAGATCAGGCACTATGTGGAGGTGATGGTGTGTTAGTGTATTTTTTGCTGGTATAATTGGATCAGACACAGCAGTGTTTCTCTAGTTTGTAAACACTGCCCCTTTTCAGTCCAGCAGTACTTATATTATCTATATCTCTCCACAAATGTTTAATGTGATTTAGATCAAGAATCATTGCTGGCCACTTCAGAATTCCCCAGACCTTTGCCAACAATTTCTGGGTGTTTTTTTGAAGTATGTTTGGGGTCTTTGTCCTCCTGGAACATGACGCAAACCCAGCTTTCTGACACCGTGAATTACTTTGTGAAGTCATTTGGTAATCTTAGGATTTTGTGCTGCCTTGCACACAGTCAAGGAACCCAGTCCCAGAGGCAGCAAACCAACCCCAAAATATCACTGAACCTTCATCATATTTGACTGTATTTACTGAGTTCTTTTTTTTGTAGGCCTCACCCCATTTTTAGTAAATGAATGATGTGCTTTACCATAAAGCTTTATCTTAGTCTCGTCTGTCCAAGAGATGTTTTCAAAGAAGAATTTTGGCTTACCCACAACCATTTTGGCAAACTGCAGTCTAGCTTTTTTATGTCTCTGTATCCTCATGGGTCTCCTGCCATAGTGTTGCATTTCCTTCAAATGCAGACGGATAGTTTGCGCTTACACTGATACATCCTGATCCTGCAGGACAGCTTGAATTTCTTTGGAAATTGATTGAGGCTGCTTATCCACCATCTGGACTATCCTGCATTGCAACTTTTGCTTAAAAAGGTATTTGCCCACAATTCTGAAAAGGTGTCAACAATTTTGTCTGGCCCATTTTTGGAGTTTTGCATAAAATTACATCATGTTTGGCTTTTTTTCAGTTTTTTTTATGTTGTTCCAACACACACAAAGGAAATAAACATGTGTATAACAAAACTTGTAATTGCAATTACATTTCTGGCATAAATACTTTTTTTTTAAATCACGAGTGCCAACAATTTCGGCCATGGCTATATGGCTTTCACCTTGCATGGTTTTAACTTGCACTTGTAAGTGAAGCGATGAACTGTGTTCGCTGACAATGGTTTTTTTAAGTGTTCCTGAGCCCATGTGGTAATATCCGTTACAAAATTCTGTCGTTTTTTTTGATGCAATGCCGAAGGTCACGAGCATTCAGTGTTGGTTTTCAGCCAACAATGATTTCTCCAGATTCTCTGAATCTTTTGATGATATTATGAACTGTGTACCTAAATTCCTTGCATGTTGAGAAATGTTGTTCTTAAAACGTTGGACTATTTGCTCATGCAGTTATGGTGAACTTCGTCCCATTCTTGCTTGTGAACCACTGAGCGTTTCGGCTCATGCTCTCTTTATACCCAATCATGACACTTACCTGTTTCATATTAACCTGTTCACCTGTGGAATGTTTTTTTTGCATTCTTCATCTTTGCCAGTCTTTTGCTGCCCCTGTCCCAACTTTTTTGAAATGTGTTGCAAAGGCATGAAATCCAAAATGGGTTCATATTTGCAAAAAAACAATAATGTTTATCAGTTTGAACATTAAATATCATTAAATGATGAGTATTCTGAAAAACTTATATTCTTAAATATTTTAGACATACTCACTTAATCCAACTTTGGGTCGTGGGGAGGTGGAGCCTTTCAGCAACACAGGACACAAGCTAAAACAACCCTTGACAGGATGTTTGGGGGAACCATAACAAAACTTGTAGATATGGGTAGAACATGCAGTATCCACAAAGGTTCAGTCCAGACCAGAAATCAAACTGGAGATGTTCAGATCTGTGAGGCAGGGCTAGCCTTTGTACCACTGTGCCAAAAGGGCAATTACATTTACACCGGGGCCAAAGTCTGAGACCACATGAAATGTTTTAATATAAAAATATACAATGAGCATAAAACTTTGAGTGCAAAGTTTGTAATGTATTGGAACCTGGCAGTCTGTACTCCAGCTGGCATGATCTCCACAGATGTGGCAAAATCGGATGATCCTTATTATCTCTGCATGAAGAAACATCTCGAGATGATACTCCATGCTTGGCTTTCTCTGTCTTTAAGTGCCCCATAAATAACCAGTTTGGTTTAGGTCAGGAGAGTGTAAAGTTATGCTGATTATATGATTTAAAACTTGAATTTAAAATGATTTAAAAAAGAATGCCAAATAGAAGTATTTTCATTCGTCTCACACTAAAATAAGTTAGAAGTTAGAAATATAATCTAAAGCACCACACCTTAACAGAAATAGAACAGGAAAAATGAAAATTGCCTTCTTGCTATAAAAGTACTTGCGCTTTGAAAGTGCGGTATCATTTGGCTGTTCTCTATGCAGTGATATTTGGCCATTCATGCTTTACAACATGTTTAAACATGGCATTTATGTAAGAGGTTTATTTTTCTCTTCATATGCAGAAAAAGTCAAACATACTGTAGCTGTGCCAGACAGCCCACTGCCACACAGATGTTCTGTAGTGCTGAAAGAGATCCCATCCAGGATCCATATGCACAGACAGCTATTCCTGTTCCATCTGATTATTACCATGAACATTTTTAAACAAAGGAAATGTTTTACTTCCATTAGCTTACACATATCGTGATCTTATGGTAAGGCCATATGTGCATTGTTTGCATATCATTAAACATTATTAATGCATCAATGTCTCAACATAATCTTTACATATTGTATTATACTGGAATACATAATACTCTAGAGACGAATGTTTGTGGACACCTTTTACCTACTAAACTCTGCTGCTATTTCAGCAACTTACTGGTAGCACATTCATAATATAAATTCATCATCACCTTTCCATAATATGCTGGCGTCGACAGCCACAGATCGCCAGAACGTTCTGTCTCGTTACCCAGTACCTGGCTCCGTTTTGTTTCGCCATAGTTAGCCTAACCACAAGCTCCTGCTTTTGCTACGCTAGCTCTTTTCAGCATTGTTTTCAGCCTATGCACTTACCATTTATCCCTTCTTTATAGTTCCTGATTCTTATAGGCTACCTTGTGCAGATTAAGGAAGGAGACGAGTGGAAGACCGCCTTTAACACCCTGCTTGGCCACTTCTAGTACCAAGTCATGCCCTTTGGCCTCACCAACGCCCTCGACATGTTCCAGGCCCTGATCAATGAGGTGTTCTGAGGCTACCTCAACCGGTTTGCCTTCATGTACCTAAGCCAAATCTTCTCCCAGAGCGAAGAAGAATATGTCTGCTATGTTATCTACCGTCTACTGGAGAACAGGCTTTTCATCAAGGCACTGAAGTGCGAATTCCACGTCCACATGGTCGCGTTCCTCAGTTTTATTATTCAGAGGGGAAGCATCAGGACAGATTCGGCTAAGATCCAAACAGTCGTATAGTGGCCCACACCCTCGGGGCGTAAGGAGCTCCAATGATTCCTGGGCTTGTCAGTTTCTACCACCACTTCATCTGGATTACAGCAAGGTGGCGGCCCCCCTCACCAGCCTGATCTCCACGAAGTCTGTCTTCCAGAGGGTCCCCTTCGCCGACAGGATTTTTCTTTGACTCAAGGGCCTCTTCCCATCTGCCCCGGTCCTGGTCCAGCTTGAACCTAGTCAGCAGTTTATTGTGAAGGTGGATGCCTCGGACTCCGACATGGGCCATCTTAGCGCGTTGGCATAGATAACAAGTTGCACCCACGCCTTCTTCTCACCACCTCTCTTCAATGAAAGCAACTATGACGTGGGCAACAGGGCACCTGTTCAGCATATCGTCCTACATTGTCTCAAACTGGGGGTCCTGATTTGTCTCGCATGTCTGGAGAGCCTTCTGCAAATACATCGAGGCTACAGTGAGTCTTACATCTGCTTTCCACCTGCAATCTAGCAGGCAGGCTTAGCAGGTGAATCAGAAGGTAGGGACCATTCTGCACTGCCTGACAACCAAGGCACCAACCCACCAAGTGGTGTTGAGCTTGCTGGAATATGCGCATAATACCCTCACCAACTCTGCCATAGGCCTTTCTCCTTTTGAAGCCTGCATGGGGTATCTTCCTCCTCTGTTTCCTGACTGACGTGGCAATCCCCTCCATTGCGCACTACTTGCATCGCTGCCGGAAGACCTAGAGAACGACCAGAGCCATACTTCACAACACTTGACCAAAATGAGTCATACTTTGAGTTCTTTTTGCGATCTTTTCGGCCAGCCATCGCCCAGGGCACCTCCCCTTCTAGATTTTTCTCCATGCATCTCCTCTTCTCTTTCAGCTTTTCCTCCAAGCCTGTGGGTGGTGCTCCCGCCACCCTTTTTCTTCCTCTATTTATTTATCCCTGGCTTCTTTTGCTCGAACACCCAACACATTCTTTACAGTGCGTCATTTTTGTGTAGCAACACACCAACACACTAATTCCAATGAAGTTGGGACGTGTATATATATATATATA
>JAYJMA010066529.1:0-10426 GCA_036873895.1 Parotocinclus cabessadecuia
ATACATACAGGTTATAATGTAGTAAAATAGGGAAAAATCCAAGGGGGGGTGAATACTTTCGCAAGGCACTGTATATACCTTTTTCACAGATTACAGTTTATCATTGACCCTGTGCAGTCCTGACATTCACTCCTTGAAGCAAATGTAGAACAGTCAAACCATAGTGGCATGTTTTGGAATGTGGAAGGAAACCAAAGCAACGAGAGACCGAACATATCAGACTAACTAGATTTGAGGCTCGAGCATAGACACTATGCAGTGCCTACATTATCTGCTCTGCCACCGTGTTGCCTTGTTATGAATACGTAATATCAGAACTAGTAAATATACTGCTCACAAAAATATTTCTAAATGACTATCGCCTAATAAAATATCCCCTCTAATTTTTGTAGCAGTGTACAATACATTGGTATATATGTATGTATCTACTATATATTAGGGGTGTGTTATATGTATAGTAAATTATATTATCTTAAGTGTACTTTAAATTATGTGCATGCAGATATTATGGAGGATGTCGCTTACTTTGCAAAACAAAATGTAGCCTGGTAGAATAGACTGCTGAGGGTGCACACTGAGTACATGCAGTGTGCTAGCGCCACAAGTAAACTCACATAACTGAAGCTATAAATGAGTGAACAAACTGCAGCAGGAGACAAAATACAGACACTACCAGCCTCAATTCTAAAATAGATATATTGAACATAATACGTATTTAATACGTACATATATAACACATAATATGGGCTGGCATGGTGGCTCAGTGGGTAGCACTGTTGCCTCACAGTGAGAAGGTCCTAGATTCAGTCATCAGGTGGAGTGGTCTGGGTTCCCACCGTGTCCGTGTGGGTTTTCTCTGTGTACTCTGGTACTATGCAAAAGTCTTAGGCATTCTATATTTTTCAGTTTATATTTTTGTTCTTATTCAGTTTCTTTTTATAACCTTAGTTTTAGTTGTCACTGTCTTTTATAGGGCTACAATTATAGACCTCACAAAAATTAGGGGATGTAATTATGTGATATTTCATTTTGAAGTATCCCCTAATGTTGTGAGCAGTATCCTTTGTTTGTCTTCTTTACTCTGTCATCTAATGATCAGGACCCCCAGAAGACCACCACAGATGCGATTCAAGTCGGGTTGTAGGTCATTCGCAGTACTGAAGTGACAGTGATCAAGTGGTGGTGTGTTAGTCTGTTTTTTGCTGAAACAAGGGGATCAGACACCACAGTGCTCCTGAAGTTTTTAAACACTTCATTGTCACTGCAAATAGTCCACCAGCCAAACATGTCCAGCTACCAGCATCCTGTAGGCAGCATCCTGTAAGCACTGATGAAGGATTAGAGAATGACTACAGATGTAGGAACAATGTTAATGTCTCTAATAACATGTATAGTGAATGAACAGTTGGTTACAACTCCAGTAAGGGTTTTAAATATAAGCTTATAAAAAATTAAAAATAAGCTTATAAAAATATAAAGTACAGAATGCTTATAATATATTTTCCACAGTACTGCATGTGCATTACATTTCCTTTTAAGCACTAGCTGGCTCCATGTCTGACACATTGCTCACAAAACTTAGGGGATATTTCAAATTGAAACAGGGTATTTTACTACATTTTTATGCAAATAGTTGCATTTCTGCAAATGAGGCAAAGCAGCAGCTAATGTAGTGAGGACAAATTCTCAGCAGCACTGGAATATTTGCCAGAAGAGGGTCTTTTAAATGGCCAAAGAGACAAGTGTTGCTTTGTCACGATTCGTAAAAATCCAAGCTGTGCAAGTGTCCCCTCTTTATCGTGAGTTGCAACTAGCAATTCACAGTGGGAGGTGAAATTTCTTACATGTTCATGACTACAAAGCACCACAACATCAGTTGCTGAACATTTATGGCTACTTAAAATGAAAGATATTAGGCTCCATTTCGCCAGCTTGGAGCATTGCAATCCCAATTGCCATGCCACCATGGCATATATGCAATGATACACTGCCACTGGCAAAGGACAATCGTCTACTGCCAGTGGACACCCTCTGGGCTGTGCTAGTGAGAATGGTTGTAATAACTTTTGCTTCAATAATTGGATGAGGAGCCAGGAAGGATGGCAGGATGTTGAGTGTGTTTTGGCTGGTCCAGCTTTTCTTTGCTTATATATACTGGATCATCAGTGTAACTTCATCAGAATACACCAGGGACAGGACTGGATGTGCTTCCCTTAACTTTGTCAAGCATTCCATATCTCATGAACAAGTCTGCTGTTAAGGGGAGCATTCTGTATGGGTAGGATTTGCATCCCCAAATACATTGCTCACAAAAATTAGAGGATATGTCATTAGGGGATATTCCATTTGATATATGATGCCCCAACCCCCACCCCCCCACCCGGGTGAGCTTTTACACATAGCTTTTAGATCATTACATCTATATACATGTATACGTAATTAAATAGGTAGAAGTGTGTATGCACTGTAATTAAAATCAAATAGACTGACATGACAGTTGACCAAGTTAACACCTAGCAGTGATAGTATATTGGTTCATGCAGTCTACCAGCTTTAACTTCTTGTATTGTATGGATTTTTCATATAACGCCATACCGCATCATAGCTAAAACATCAGCAAATATATAATATTGTTCACCTCTAGAAGCTCTACTGAGTAGAAGTTATCCATTTGAATAAAAATACAAAAGTATTTGCCTTATGTCTCGAAAGTGAAAGTATCAATATTTATTACTTAATCAACTCATTCAAGTTGAAGTGACTCTAGTGTCACTCTAACACTGAAGTAAAGAAACACAAAAAATCCCTATAATTCCAAGTTGACCGTTGCATAAAACATAACTAAAAACAGAATACGATGATTTGCAAATCTTATACACTACATCATATAATACATTACAAAGACAAGATATTTAATGTTCAAAAAGATCAACTTTATTGTTTTTTGCAAATATTCACTCATTTTGAATTCAGAGCCTGCAACATATTCCAAAAAAGTTGGGACAGGGGAAACAAAAGATTGGGAAAGTTGAGGAATATTTAAAACAACAAACATCTGTTTGAAATGTTCCACATGTGAACAGGTTAATTGGAAACAGGTGAGTGTCATGATTGGGTATAATGGGATAATTCCCAAAATGCTCATACATTCACAAGCAAGGATGGGGAGAGGTTCACCACTTTGTGAACAAATGTATGAGCAAATAGTCCAACAGTTTAAGAACAACTTTTGTTATCGTGCAATTGCAAGGAATTTAGGGATTTCAAAACCTACAGTTCATAATATCATCAATAGATTCAGAGAATCTGGAGAAATCTCTGTAAGTAAGCGGCAGGCTCTCAGGCAGCACTGCATTAAAAACTGACATTATTCTGTAATAGATATTGCCACATGGGCGAGGCCACATTTTGCACGTGTTACAACAGCATGGCTTCGTAATAAAAGGTACTTGTGGGTACTTGACTGGCCTGCCTCCAGTCCAAACCTGTCTCAGATTGAAAATGTGGGGCGCATTATGAAGCGCAAAATACAACACTGGAGACCCGGGCTGTTGCAGGCATCAAATACAAAATAAATTAATATTTGCAAAAAAAAAAAAAAACAATGAAGCTTATCAATTTGAACATTAAAAATCTTGCCTTTGCAATGTATTCAATGGAATAGGGGTTGAAAAGGATTTGCAAATCACTATATTCTGTTTTTATTTATGTTTTAGACAACATCCCAACTTTATTGGAATTTGGGTTGTATTTATGTATAGTAACAAATTACATTTACTTCAGTACTGTCCACCACTGTAACTAGGAAAGGCTCCGCCACTATATACCTTAAAATAGGATGAAGAAAGTGAGATTGGAGATGCAAAAATAACTTATGTTATGTCAGTTTACGCTTGCAGAGTCATTTCCTAAAGGCACTGCATATGACAAGAAAAGCAAGCAAGCAGCAAAATTACAATCATAGTAACAATACAGTCAATAGAGATGGGTTCAGAGCAATGTTTAAATAACTAGATACAAGGTATGTCCCAGGTTGCGAAAAATATTGAAGTTGTTTTTAATATGTTGCATACGTCTATTTTAAAATGATACAATAAAACAGTGAACATTTTGCATTTATTTTTATATATTGTGCAACTTTGTGGGTAAAGCAAACCCTATAGTAAGCAGAGTCTTAATTATATACATAACATTATTTTTCAGATTATATGTCCATAGAATAAGCTATAAACCTATATAAAAGCCCAGCCCTCACAAATTTGGTCAGATCACCGAGGAATAACACCTAGTGTTATAATTCATGGTTAATTATGTTTCAACTTGCACAAAACCAGATATATTGCAAGCTAAGAGGCACTTATACCTTATTAATATGAGTGCTATAATATACTGCTCACAAAAATTTGGGGATCTTTCAAAATGAAATATTTAATGATGAAATATCCTCTAATTTATGTGAGCAGTATTGCTCATTCACGCTGAGAAGAAAACTCCTTTATGTGGGAATTCATGAGTCAACTATATTGTGAATAGAGAAAAGATGCAGGTGATAAACATAACCCATAATTAGTGCTTGTACTCATCAACAGATGGAATCAGCCCAGTTTATTTAAGGCATAAAATTGTGATGTCCCATTGTAAAATAATTCCCAATGTAATTTGCTAGAGTTTGCTGGATTCAGCTCTACAGAGTGATTAAAAAAACTGTTGGCATAAAGCTGTGAGCTATATTTGGAAGCCCATATGTGAGGCAGGAGGCCAAACTGAATAAAAAAGTAAAACACTGGCAAGCATTTGGGAAACCAACCCTGGCGATTCAAATTGGCCAAACTGAGCACAATTACCATTTTTCTTTAAAGACTGGATCATAGTGAAATTTCTGAATTTATTCAGACAATCAGCGAAACTTAACACAGAAAACTCAAATTTCAACCTTCTGTTTGTACTTTTTTTATTTCAGCAGCTTCTCATCCATTTTCTTGCTCAGTGCTTTGAGCATATGCCTGACAACACTGACAAATCCCATCTCCTATGTGTTCCATAACTACAGAAACATAATGACCCATACAAAACTGAATCAATCATTACTGCTGCAGAATGCAGAAAAAAAATTGTGAGTGTAAGCTCTGTGTATGGAACTGGGTCTTCATTTGGATGTGTCAGTTTGTAAAGTTCAGTCCAATCCCTGTGTGGTTCAGCTTTCATCTGCCTCCAGGTTAATGTTGTGCCCAAATTTGGCATACAGCTGGACTTTGAGATCTCCAAGCACTTCTTGTATTGATGCCACCCGGCTCTCCAGAGATTTGATTTCCTCCTTGAGGGCTTCCTGTGGAAGTGACACAATACATTAAAGGTTTAACTATTTTCACAGTAGGTTTGAGTATTTATTTATTTATTTATTTAAAGTCACAGAAAACCTGCACTGATAATGTAGAGTCCAATGTGGTTATTGAAGCAGGAAACGCTACCTGCTTGTCTCACTGAGTGCATGTACATGCAATTAATAATCCAATAACAGAAAAATCAGAAAATCCGATTTTGTCAGTAATCGCGTTGGTAAACAAGTATTTGGGTAATAAGATAATGAGAAAGCTCCTGTTTTACATGACTCCAGCAATGATTGTATTTCTACATTGCAACCAGTCAAGAATCTCACAGAGGAATGTGCTCAAAGGAAACAACGTGCAAAACATGTGACCAAAAACAATGTCATAGAGGGACAACTTGATCATTAAAGAAATAATAACGTATATTTTGCTTTTTTCTAATCATTAATACACTTCAGAAACAGGTCCCTGCCAATATTTGTAAATAACTTATATAAGGCCAAAAAGTAAGGCCAAAGTCACCTACACAGGCCTAAGGCCTATATTGTGGCACATGTCATATTATTGCTCATGAGCAGAGAAATCCAATCGGAGTAAATATATACATGTGCTGAGAAATCTGACAACTCAGCTAAAATCTGATTTCTAATTTGATCTAAAAATGTAGTAAGTAAATATCGTCTGCATTTATATACAGCCAAAACATTTCTACTGCTCAGAGACTGAATAAATGTTACAATTGTACATCTGTACTGTAGATCTGGAATGAGTTAGACAGAAAGTCTGAATAGTAGGTTCTCATAGTCTGTGTTGAATTCAGGAATAATGGGTATAAAGAACAAAGTACTCCTTGTCAACTTCTTATGGCTGGAGGAATAGGTCAGATCACCTCTGAAAAGGTAAGACTTATAGTGTGCTCAGAGTACCTACTGACAGGTTGTTTAAACCCCAAGGCTCATATATGTGCAACAACAACAAAGGCAATCCATGGTCTGAACTAAGACAAGGGTTACTACTTGAATTTTTTTAACGCTTTGTAAGTGAGGAACTTTTCACACTTAACACACCACGCATCACAGCCTGTATGAGTACGTGACTGCAGACTGGTTCAAGTGTTAACCATGCAAACTCATGCCCACCCTCAAAAATGCCCATAATTGCCATACAAGTGTACTAGCTGGACTTTGAAGCAGAGAAGTCTTTTTTGGACTGTCAGGTAGGTGCCGTTTATCTGCATCTGAAGTTATGGCACCAGGCTACACTGTGGCAGGAAAGCCAGTCATTTAAACATAAGTACAGTTAAACGCCTACATTACATTAAACAGACAATGCCAAAGTGTCACATAGTAGTTCAGTTTTAAACAGTAATATTAATTAAGACACAATGCCATATAATACTGTACTGTAAAATAAAGTAATTCTTATCTTTGAATATTTTATAAAACTTGAAATACTTGTCATTTTCTGCTTTTCAAGACTATTATTTTCTTCTGTCAGGTGTGGCAAGGGTTTGCTTGTACTAGTGTTGCTGTCATTCAGACGTGAATAAGTTGAATTTATTTGTATTTCCTATTTAATATTTTATTTCCGTATAATTCTTGAACCTCCTGTATTAAAGCAAAGATATGTTAAATAGTGCATACCTGTAATTATTGCTTAATGGTATTATAATAGGACGTAATAAATTATGTAAATATTAATTTCATGTTTTATAATACGGCATCATTCACTCCATAGTTTTAGCACACAGAATGCTATTTGTGTAAACACTATCTCACTGAAAAGATGGCAGTTCCCCCTGACAATGCCACCTAGCAAGGCTGAAATGTCTCCAAGTAAGATACCAGTAGCTACTGTATGTCTTTTATGTAGAGAGAACACATTACACTGGATGCGTTGAATCTGGTCTGTGCAGGTGCTAAATATGTATAACGCTGACGTTGTCAACTACAATTTCAATTAAATGTTATATTAAATGGGTTGCAACAACAATTAACAACTGCATTAATGGAACGAAACACTATAATTCACACTGACGCTTTGCTGTCAGCCACAAGAACACTTCAGCCTGTTAAACTTACCTTTGTGAATACTGAACCAAATGGCAGACGTGTCCCTGAAACATTCATTTTAAAGACCTCAAATGCTCACAAAAGTCTGAGGCCTTGTTCTGCTTGTTTATAGCCCTCTGAATGTTAAAGAGCTCTGGGTATTTGAAAGTCTGCGTACAGCAGTGCTCAATTTTAACAAACATTTCCAGACATGTTCTCAACTTGTTAAAAGATGGTCCCATGAGACAAAGACCTTGAATACAGCTCTGGAAATATTAAGTGACCACTCCAAAATGTCTTAAAATCAACATATTTACATGTATGGCAGCAATTCCAGTCAACTGTCTGATTAATTTCAATACAGACAAACTTCATTTTACTCAATGAGGTACTGATTAGACTGAGCCTGAACCACATCTTATTTACTGAGTACAAGACATATCAAAGTTGTCATTCAAACACTGATTTCTGAACTGTTAATGCAGTAGTATTGTTTTAACAAAATGAATATCAACGTAAATATGTTGAAGAATAGTGTACTGTTATTTGTGTTATTAATTAAGGTCTGAAAACTACGCATATTCTTTGTTGTTTTGACCAATTGTTTTTTTACTTCAAATAAATGCTCTTTTCATTGCTGCAAATAAATATCTTAACTTGCTACTTGTCAGTAATTTATAGAATAAAACACAATTTTTGAATTTCTCTCCAGCACAGTAACTACAAACAGTAAACCCAGAGAAACTGATCATTTTGCAGTGGTTCTGTAATATTTTCCACAGCTGATGAACATATAAGATTACAAGTGTGTGATTTCTGTATACCAGAAATTGTGGCTTTGCTAAAAAAAAAAAAAAAAATCGGTACAGCACTATATCATGATATTTAGTTTTGCAACATACTACATCGATTTTCAGCTAAAAATATCTTTTTTTAAGGAAAATAAAACACATTTTAAATTGATTCCTATTACTGCTGCTCAAGATGTCGCAATACTTTCACTAACTTTCATTCACAATTCAGTTCTCCATTAAACACAGTTTAAGCTTTAAATTGTTTGTGTTAATGAGACAGATTTCAAAGTTCCAGTGCTATCACTTAGTACACTAATAGTCTTTTCCTACATAGTACAGTACTAATGAGGGAGCAGTGATATGGTGTTATTTCTGTTACAGCCATGTCTTCGGTGTTCTAGTTCTTCACAATAAGAGTGCTCTTTACAGTATGCATGATTTAAATAAGACAGATTTAATAAAACATTTAATACAGCATCATCTCATTGAATATTAGGAAAAGCTAGATCTGCTTTGAGAGTAAAGCCAGACAAAAGCCAGCAGTTGCTGCTACCTTTCATTAGCAGTGAAGAAGTTTCCATAAAACGATAAGCTGAGCAAAAATGTGACTGTATTCTGTCATTTATAGTTCTTTAACAGAAAAAACAATTGGAATCGGTCAGGTAGATGATTAAAAAAGCCAGAATTGGTTAAGAAAATTGCAGTCCATCTCTTATAGATACTATATTTTCACCAATGAAATGCTGTGTGTGCAGTCACCTTTGCAGCTTCTAGCATCTCCTGTGTCTCCTCTTGTGAGTGACTGATGAAGACATCACCGATCTGATACGGAATCAGAAGATCATCATCCTCACACATCATGAGGTCGTCACTAGCATCCTCAAGATTCTGTAGGGATTTCTGAAAGTGAAATTACAAAAAGGGTAAATGTGTTCTTGATGTGGTTAATGGTCAGAATGGAGCACCTGAATACAAATGTGTGGCATTACTTTTTTGGCTTCTATTTCATCTTTTAGTTCCGTCATCCGGTTTGTGTTTCTAGCAAACTTGTTGATCTTCTGCTGGTCTTCAAATGTGACATTGACATCTTCAACTCCCTAAAAAGAGAGGAATTGCTTAATGACCACCCTGACCCTTTTAAAGAAACAATTAGAATTAAATTCAAACTCCTTATTTTTCATGTATTCATCACTTGTTTTGAGAGATCATAATTGTAATACGATTTTTTACAAATGTGTATTGTGATTGGTATAGCTCCCAAAACCAAATCTATACAAGAGGATTTTGGCACTATTTCTCTGTATACACTATACTGTTCATCATATGAGATGCTATCACATCGATTACACCTTTATACACAGAGTAGTCTGGGATGATGTCTTTGTTGTAGAGGAAATATTTATTTGATCCCTTGCTGATTTTTTAAGTTTGCCCACTTACAAAGATATGAAAAGTAATCATTTTAAGGGTAGGTTTATTTTAACAGTGAGAGATAGAATATGTAAAAAAAAATCCAAAAATGTACAATGTAAAAAATATATCAATTTATTTGCATTTTTGCAAAGAGAAATAAGTATTTGATCCTATTCCAAACATTGAGTTCTGGCTCCTACAGACCAGTTAGATGCGCCTAATCAGCTCATTACCTACAGCTGTCTTAAATTATTACCTGTATTCTGAATCTGTAAAGAATCAATAAATCAGTAACCTCTCCAACATGTGCAAGGCCAAAGAGTTTTCTAAGGATATCAGGGACAAGATCATAAACCTGCACAAGGCTGGAATGGGCTACAAAACCATAAGTAAGATGCTGAGTGAGAAGGAGACAGCTGTTGGTGCCATTGTATGAAAATGGAAGAACTACAAACTGACTGTCAATAGACCTTGATCTGGGGCTCTATGCAAAATATCACCTCATGGGGTATCCATGATCATGAGAAAGATGATAAATTAGCATAAAACAACAAGAAATTGTTGAAATTGTTAATGATCTTAAGGCAGCTGGGACAAGAAAAACATTGGTACCACATTACGCCGTAATGGATTAAAATCCTGCAGTGCCTGCAAGGTTCCCCTTATCAAGACGGCATGTGCAGGCCTGTCAGAAATTTTTGCAATGAACATCTGAATAATTCTGAGAGTGATTGGGAGAAGGTGCTGTGGTCAGATGAGACAAAAATTGAGCTATTTGGTATTAACTCAACTCGTGTGGAGGAAGAGAAATGCTGACTATGAGCTAAAGAACACCGTCCTT